>CM033644.1:81168369-81261707 GCA_019512145.1 Engystomops pustulosus
TGCTGGGCGGGGCGAGCGATCGCAGTTAAAGCACCTGCGATCGGTGCCGGCACAGACGCAGGTGGTGTGGTTACCGGTAAGACTTTGCTGACCAATATGTCAGCTAAAGATACCGGCCATGTGAGATGGGCTCGGAACCAGCGAGCCATCTCCATGTTACCGCGGATACCGACAGTGATGTACTATTACGTCACATGTCGGGAAGGGGTTAAAATAAGTCACAAATCTAATTATCAGATATCAGTATGAACAATTTGACAAAAATTTAGTGGCAGTTAAAGCAAAACCTTAAAGCGGTGGTATCAGTATAGTTTGCAGTTCCAGGATAATCCAACAATATCCTAAAGGCATGTTCTCAGTAGAATTAGCAGTTCCTGCATTTTCCGGTGTTAAGTTAATATTAGACCTATTTGCATCTGCACTGCAGAGAAACTTTGGACTTCTCACCCAGCACCTCATATGTGATGTACCAACTAGGTGGAATTCCACTTTTGCATATGCTGGAAAGGGTGTGTGACAAACAGGGAATTGTTGAATTCCAACTCCTGACGGCCCAGGTGAGTCAAAGTAGCACAGACAGGACCTCCATGAAGGACATGTTCAGTGCTGCAATGTTTCCAATATGCCACCAATATAATTCTTGCTTGAAAAAGCACTTCTAATCATGACTGATGATAGAAATAGAAATAGAAATAAGAGGATAAACAGGTTTCATGGCCAGTTCACACATAGCTTGCAGGTTGGGTTACTAGACCAGCCAGGCACTGCACTGTCCAGCCTGGGAAGAAGATGATAAACAGCTCATGGGCATCATGATCATTGGTGGGGAGATTAAGAGGAGGAGAAGGAAACAGTTTGCCCTTGCCTCTGTACATCCTGGTCTTCATGAGCCAGTCTGTGCACTGACATCCATGTTTCCCTCATAATTACCAGTTCCAGTCACTGGATGGCCACCCTGTAGTATCCATGCTACAAGGGAAGAGTAATTCCACTAGTAGAGCATGAGACAAAAATTAAGTAGTGCAAGAGCAAATTGGTGTAGGCACTACTGGTGCAGTTCCCATCTGAAATTGAGAGCTATATGGAAGCATTGAGAGAAGGAGGAGGTCCCCAACATAACAGGAACACCAGCACCACCTCTGGATGGAGAGTGAGCATGGCCACAATGTGGAATGCCCTGTTCAATTCTTCTCCACCTACACCACCATCGGACAGACTGTGACTCACATAGTGGAAGATTCTCTGTCCACACATCTCCTGATACTGAAGGATGGGTCTTCCCTTCCATTCAATTTCTGAGTGGGAATATTGGGCACATTGCCAGATCTTGCACGGTCTGCCTTGAGGGTGCTGGCCTGACCCGAGGAAAATGTGCTGTCACGTCATTGGTGTCATCACCAAAGAAAATAACAAGATATCTACATCCAATGTGGAAACCCTCAAATTTTTTTAAAAAATGAACAAGGCATGAATTCCATGCAACATGGATATGCCAACATTTAAATAAGTTGTTACCGTGTAAAATACTGCATTACATGAATCTGTTCCGCACATCCCCAAATTTCCAATATATCAAAATGTACCAGTATGCATCCCATGGAGTAAGCCCTGCAATAGAAAAGAAAATACCAATGTCCAAATGGACATTTTAATTTTTAATGGTATCATTGAAAACATCAGCTGGTCCCAGATAAAATTACACATAACTGTACACATCTCTGTAAACTGACGCATACAGTTATGGGTGTCAGTATATGGTGAAGCAAAGATTTTTCTCATCAGCAAAATTATAGAAATTTGGTATCTCCATGATTGTACTGACATAAAGAATAAAGGCAATTGGGGTTATGTATCAATAGGTCGGCTCCTTGCTATGGTTCTATGTCTGCCTCTGGAGCTTGTACTAGCATTGATTCAGTGATGTTTTAGCATTATTTCTGAGTGGCAGGAAAAATCCCCCTTTGTGGCACTCTTTTTATGCCAAAAAGTCAATAATAAATAACCCCCAATGTATCATTTGGAAAGCCATAAATACGTAGCCCCTAATCAAATGGTGCAAAAGCGTATTTTTGTTAATTTGTTAACATATGGAATGTTTTTCCAGTTTGGCAGTATCACAGAATTTCAAATGGTGTCATCACAAATAATTATTCATCTCACAGATAAAAGACCCATATGGCTCTGTAAGTAGTAAAAATCAAAAACAAATAGCTTTTGGAATGCAGGACTTAAAAAACAAACGCAGAGACTAAAAGGCATGGTAAGGAAGTGGTTAATATATATATATGTGTTACATTGACCATATACCGGCAGTCCCTGAGTTACATAAAAGATAGGTTCTATAGGTTGGTTCTTAAGTTGAACTTGTGAGTAAGTTGAACGGCATATTTTATCATTGTCCCTCCAGGCAAAAAAAAAAAATTGCCCCATTGACAATTGGATTTTCAAAAATGTTTGCTTACAGCTGGTCATTGCAGCCTGGGACTATTGTAAATTATCCAGAGAACTTCACCAGAAGTCACAGGGGGCAGAGGGGTCCGTCTGTAACTAGGGGTTGCCTGTAAGTTGGGCGTCCTTAAGTAGGGGATGCCTCTATGTTATATTTAGAGCTGACAAACAGGGCTAGCTGACTATCTCATGTGTGTAGGGGTGTTCATATACCCGCCATCTATTGCAGATGTTGGGGAATCTAGAACATCTATAGACATCAACTTTATTTGTTTCATCTAAAGTCTGTGATGACCAGGCCTGTAGTCCAAACAGGTTCGCTTGTGCACTCCTATGGGTGTTGAAACACACGTCTATTCCAAGCCAGAAACTAAAATCGAGATTCTGAACACATTGGGGGACATGTATCATAGTTTTGTCTTTCTGTGGTGAATTTTTGAGACATTTGGCAGCTCTTTTCTTTGCACCTTATGTATGATCCTGTCTTTTTTCTTGTGATACGTGTTCAGTTTTTCCTATCCTGCCAGGTGCAAATTTTGGCTTCTTTTTGAGACTTTTTGTTGCAAATGTCTCAAATCCACATGGACACAAGCCACGTGAGGGGGTTATATGCAGGAGTGGACACTACTGTTAATTTTGGATTTGAGGGTGTCCTGCATTTTTACCAATGTAGTCACACCCCAGGGAGATGATGACATATGAGGCTGCGGTCACATGTGGTGTTAAGACTGCGGTCACACGTTGCGTTTTGATTGCCTTTTGAAACCCATTACAACAGCTGAAGAGAGGTGATTTGCCTAAATACATTTCTGTTAACATTTGCATTTACAAAACGCATAAATTCGATGTGAACAAATGTGTTTTGCGTTAATGTTGCGTTACCGCATGTGTTTGTTAAGGAAATGTGTTAACAGCTGTTTAATTAGGCAAATCTAAGCTGTTGCAATGCGTTTTTAAACACATGCGTTAAATGCAATGTGTGACTACACCCTCGGAAGGATCCAATAAATTAAAAAAAAAATGTTAATGCAAAAATTTTTGAATTTTCAAAAAACAGGCTACATGTTAAAATAGGGTCCATGAAAAAAATCCTTCCTTTGCACCTGTCCTGGACCAGGTGCAGATTTGCGCCTGAAAAGTCGCAAAAATAAGCAAAAAAAATGATACATAAGTGAAAAGTCGCACGGAACATCTGGAAACTAAACATACAGAAGGCACACTGCACAAGGTGCAGACCAAAGCGTACTTGAAAACACAGCAATAGTTGGAGTGAAAAGTTGCAAAAAAGTCGCAAAAACTAGACAATTTGACTAGCAGAAATAATGATACATGCCCCCCATGGAAAGGTAAGCTGCAAGAACTTTCTTTCTGTTAATAGACATCAACTGCTTTGCTTCTCTCCACTCAGACAACACACAAAACGGTGTATAACTAATATCTAATGTGTAGAACCAGCCCAATGGTTGCTCCTGGATCAAAGCCTGGCACACGTTTACTGTATTTGCTATGATGAGGAAGGAATAGCTCTTGGCCATCATCTACCTTAAAAGGGTTGTCAGATTAATTTTTTTTTCTATGCAGGTATAGAAAAATATATTCTCCACCCAGCACAGTTTCTTTTCCAACAGAATAACATTGCTCAATCACTGCATGAAACATTCATATGCAGACAAAGGTCACTTAAAGGAAAAATATCTTTACACCAGATGAAAAATAAATTTGACCCATAGCATAACTTGTAGTAAACTTAGCAGAGACCTAGAGCTGTACAGTAGACAGGTCAGACAGCGACAGTTTAGGTTGGACATTTTAAACCTTAACGCTCGGACGACGTAAGCTCTCGGCGCAGAGGTATAAGGGAGTTTAAAGAGGGCTCCAGGGCTTGATCCTCTTCATACAATAAGGGTGAGGGGTTTTTGCATAAGTATAAAACCCCCACCGCTAATAACGCGGTCGGTTGACTAGCACCGATCGCGGCATTAACCCCCGTTGCCCGCCGGCAACTAGCCCGCCAAGCGGCGGCATATCCACACAAGACGGCAGCTGACGCGGCGCGACGCCATCTTTTTTTTTCGTGGACCACGCCCTACGAACGTCATAGGGGGCGGCGATCGGGTTGCATTGGAGTCTCGTGTCTTCGTTTGACACGAGGCTATCTGGCAGCTCAGATCTCGTACAATGAGCCAGTGGCTCAGTGCAATGAATGTGTGCAAAAATGCCATGATAGTGCAATACAGGAAAGTATGCGGACGTATATGTAGCAGCGACATCTGACCGTAATGAGGTTTAATGTACCCTAGATGGTTCTAAAAGATAGTGTGAAAAAAGAAGATAAAAAGCGAAAAAAAAAAGTTGAAAAAATAAAAAAAATTAAAAAATATTAAAGTTCAAACACCCCTATTCCCTGAACTGATTACACATAATAAACAGAAAAAAATACACAAACCATATTAGGTATCGCCGCGTGTCCCACCCAAAATGCCTTGATCTATCAAAATATAAAAACGGTGATACGGGGCCCGGCGTGGTGACCTGGCGGAATAAAAAAGGAGGAGAGGAAATGGCGCCCAAATGGTGAAATGCGACTTTTACACCTTTTACATAAACTAGAAAAATGAAATAAAAATGATCAAAATGTCGCACAGACCTCCAAAAGTGGAGCGATGAAAACGTTCGCTTCAGGTTTCACAAAAAATGACCCCTCACACACTACCGTGCCCCAAAGTATGAAAAAGTTATTAGCGTCAGAAGGAAGATGGCCAAAATTTTTTTTCTTTTTGTACAATTCGTTTAATTTTTGAAAATGTATTAAAACCACAATAAAACCTATCATAATGGTAACCGCGATCGCAACGAACAAGAATAAAGTAGGCGTGTTATTTGAGCGAAAGAGTGGAAAGTCGTAAATAAAAACTGAGCCCACAAGAACGTGACGCACATGCGTTTTTTTTTTCAATTTTTTCAATTGGATATTTTTTTCAGCTTCGCAAGTACACGGCATTGTTAAAATAAATAAACATATGAGGAAAGTAAAATTTGGTTTACGCACAAACCAATAAGGCCTACCCACACAGGTCGTACACGGAATAAAAATCTAAAAAGTATGGATTTTTGAAGTGGGAGCGAGAATGAGCCGAAAAAACCTCCGTCCTCTAGGGGTTAAGGCAACCTACACTAGAATGGTCGGTGTAAGCAGTAAATCCGAGCACCAGCTCAGGATGAGCTTGTGACCGGTAACTTACTTTCGTAGGCTGCGGCGCTGCGCGGTGACCGTGCGCGCGCAACGTCTCGTCATTTCCTATGTAGCGCGCGCACAGTCGTGCGCACGCAGCGCCGAAGCCTGTTCTGCTCTAGAGTTTAAAAAGTGTTAAAACCGCGATACCACGGTTTATAACACTAACGAAAGTAAGTACCGGCACCAGCTCACCCTGAGCTGGTGCCCGGTATTTACTGCTTACACCGACCATTCTAAGTGGTAGGTTTCCTTTAAGTACAGCTAGGGCTTAAATGATGGAGCTCTTACAGGGGCTTTATTTCACACTGCTTTCTACTTTCCACATTATCTCAGGAAAAAAGTTAGGAGAGTGAATCAGAAGCAATATGTGCATACACATTGTTCTTGTTTTCCTGAGTAGGAGAATTTTCTTTTGTGTTTGTACCTCAGTGCTGCCTTCCTGATGCAGACTCCTGATACATCGGAGATCACAAGCATGTTTTGTCTGTGCGTTACAATGTTGTGGGAGGTTCAGAAATCAATAGTGTAGAATTTGCTACTATATCTCTGAGTGTTAGATGAGTGTACCGATAACTCATGTTACCACCTCTTCCATTACTGTACATGGAATATAATGCTTTAACCCTCTCATCACCTCTTCTACTCCAGGCAAACTTTCTACAGATATTACAGGAAAAAAAAAATATAATATTCATATTATTTGCATTTCTAAATGGATTATGTTTATTAAAATGACCTTTAATGCATGTCTAATTGAATAACATTTGTTTTAGATTGTATTGCAGTTTAAAATTTTTTATAGTTATTTGGGAATTTAAAAATGGAAAGTGACAGTCTGAAAAGATTTCATACAATTGTTACATGGACCGGTACCCCTTGGGCACAACAAATCATTCATCTTCCATCTCTTTAGATCATGTACATACTGTTATACTGTAAACCTTGGGTCAGAGGCAGAATAGGAAACATCATCAATATGGAGTAAAAGTTATTTGATAATAAATGGTCCCTGTGACAAGTGATTGGCTGAAAAGTTTCTGCTGGACCATAGAGACCCTTAATAGGATTCTCTGGTAATCTGATGGGTTATCCTGTTTCTCTTTTGGCAGAAGGGGGTAATTTATTAGGACTTGTGCACTGAGCCTCCTCCCCGCCAGCATACTGCGCACTGGTGTTACTAAGAGGCTCTAGCCTCTTACTAAAAAACAGATTTGCCCTCTCCCACTGGAATGAAATCTCTGCTAGGTCAGACCTGGCTAAGATTTCAGATATAGGGGCTCATTTACTAAGGGTCCTGTGGCCACAATTATTTCCGTTGTGTTCCGTTTTGCGCCGAATTTCCCCGTGTTTTTGGCGCACGCTATAGGATTGTGGTGCATCGGCGCCGGCTTTCGTGACAGAAATCGGGGGGCGTGTCGTCTGACAATTTCGGATTCGGAAAAAACTGTGGAATTTAAAAAACTATTTATGTCGCAAGCCAATGCACTGACATGCACCGGGAAGAAGAAGGTGAACTCCGGCAGACCTCAGCGCAGCAGCGACACCTGCTGGATATCGGGTGCATGACCTTAATGAATCCTGGCAGACCCGAATCCTCGCCGGACAACGCATCGCGGGGTCGCGACTGGACCGGCTAAATAAATGTCTTGAACTGGATTTCTGGTGGACGCTATAAGAAATAGTCATGCACACTTCTGGCATTTAATCTGGCAAATAAAACATAATAAATATCTCGAAAAAGCATTCAAGTTATCTTCACAGTGTTAGAGCTATTTACTGCAACACAAATACAAATGGCTTAGTCCATTCAGCAAATTAAATATATTATTTTCTTATAAAACTCTTGGCTGCTTTTTTACCCTTGTTTTCCATGTGCTTTCCCACAATTTCTAACTGTCATAAGTCATATTTTGTAAAGAATCATACCACACGTAAATCATCATGTAGTGTGCCACTTCTGAGACATAATACTCAAAATGACACCCAACTGACTCTTCGTAAACCTGCACAGCTTGTTCAATACAGACATACAGTTTACAAGCCCCAATAATGGTACTATGAGGTGTAAAAAAGGCAATTGATGGCTTTATCTGAAAACAGCAGGCTCACAAATGAGGTCTAGTGGCACATGTGCTGTAATAAAGGCCCTTTTAAGAAGTTATGTTCACAAATACCATTAGTTTCACAGCAGCATATCATCACATTTTGAATACAGCCACTGTATGTCTAATTATAAACAATGGATACAATATCAAAACTATAATACTAACAATTAATGTTCAACCAGGATATTATTCTGGATTCTATTGTTACACTTAAAAAGCACATCTTTGTAGAACTTGTAAAATTGTTCAAATTCCTTGACTTCATTTCCTGCACAAAAATGTTATATTATAATAATAAAGCCCATACTATTTTAAGACCAAGAAACTGGTATCATCCATGTATGAAAGTATTATCAAAACTAATTCCAGCGAAGACTATGTCAGAATGCCAGAAGAATGTTTGCAATGAGGATTAAAGGGAACCTGTCATCAGGATCACACATTTTCACCTAATGACAGGTTCTCAAAAACTTTTTAATGCTAATTCCCAATCTTCTTTAACTTACAATCCGTATTTTTCGGACTATAAGGCGCAGCAGATTGTAAGGCCCACCATCAATAAATGCCTGCCAAAACATCTAAGTTCATATGTAAGGCGCACCGGATTATAAGGCGCACCTGATTATGAGGATGAATGACCAGCAGGTGGCAGACCTGTGCACAGTTCAAGGCAGCTGTTTTTTGTGAGTACGGTTCATATATAAGGCGCACTGGACTATAAGGATATAAGGACTATAAGAAAATCAAAGGATTTTTTGTGCACCTTATAGTCCAAAAAATACGGTAGTTGTTCCACTCACTTTTATACAAAAGTATATCTGGCTCAGTACCAGCAAATTGCATTGATTCATAGAAGCATCCAAGTCCCTGTGTCATCATCATTATTACCTATCTGCTCTACTAACTCATTTACACAATAAAGATCATTTCCATTACTTTACAATTTTACTTAGTTTTATTGCTATTTTAGCTCCAATCACTCAGTGATGGTCAGTGTAAAATCACAGGGCGTGGGCGGGGACTCTTTAAGCAGACACTTCATAATTCCTCTGTGCTATGAGATGCTGTGTGCTGGCAATGTGCTTAGATGACAAGGTGATGTGATACATAGAGAGAGATGAGACATATCAGAGATAAGATGATGAGATGATGAGATCAATGAGATGCATATAACACATAATAACACCAGGACCGATAGGGACAGGTTGGAATTATATCTGGGAAATGCTGTATTTTTGTTAATAACACTGAATTACAGAATGTGTTATTTTTATATCCTGAGTATATTTAAGAATCTTGTCTTCGTGGGAATGCCCCTTTAATTCTTATGTAGAAAAGCACTAAACACAATCCTGGATAGAGAAAACCCTGGTTACCCACCATGAAAAAGGATGTGATCCAGAAGAGACAGAAGGCTCTAAAAATCTCAACTGCAAACTAGTCATCAAAAAAATTCAGGTTTATATGTGTAGAAGGTCCTGAGTTCATTGTCTCCTTCACTATGGCTCAGAGGATCTTGGAAGTTCTCTGGATGATTGTTCAGATAGTAGATGTCCCCAGGAGGAACAAAATAAATGGGTTAGAAGTTATTTGCCAGTTTGTAAGAATCTGAAAAAGAAATAAAAGGATTGAAAACACTATGTGCACTATTATCTATGTGTAATTTGAGGCCTGCATGGCCACTCTTCATTCAGTTCAACTCCAGGAAGAGGGTCAGGGAATCTCCATCTCTGAAATAGGTGCAGGTCCTTGAGATGGGACCCACATGTTTCACATATTTATGACATATTTATGACACATATATTTATGATATATCATAAATAGTGCTGAGCAAACTTTGCAGTATATGCAAAACACGCAGAATGCACCCATAAAGCTAAACGACAGACCATCGTATGGGCTTGGTGTTCAGAAAATCACTGCTTCATTGAATGCTGAGCTGCCAATCAACCACCTTTCAAAACCTTAGCAACCACAGCCATTTCCTCTATGGGCATGGCTTTGTGACCCTTTTGTATAAAAGGCAGGTTGACATTTCCTAGCTTCATTATAGAGACAGAGCTAGGATGTTGAGTGAGATAGTGTCACCCACTGAACTTTTGGGGCAAACTATAACTAAGTTAAATTGAATTAATGCCCTTGCAGGGCAGTTAGGTAGGTAGATAAGTCTACTGTGAACAGGAAAAGGTGAAAATCTGAAATAATTGCCCTTTTTATGGCACTCTGAAGAACTACATTTTGCTACTTATAGGCTGGTATAGTACAGGGCAGTCTTAGTACTATCTACATTCACAGTATTATGCAGAGTTATGTTACAGTACCAGTCTTAGTACTATTTGTATCATACAATATTACAATACAGTACTAGCCACAGTACTATCTGTATTATACAGTGTTACCTTACAGTACCAGTCTTAGTACTATTTGTATCATACAGTATTACAATACACTACTAGCCGTAGTACTATCTGTATTATACAGTGTTACCTTACAGTACCAGTCTTGGTAGTATTTGCATCCACCAGCATGGACCCCACTGCTCTTCGGCTCATCTGTCCAGATTCCCGCCTTCCGGACAGCACAGCCACCTGCGTATATGCTGTATAAATATACGCAGTATGGGGCATACTTATCATAGGCTGGCGCTTGAGCGCTGGCGTATGATAGGCCCGCAGCTGCATTGTCACAGCAAGATACATCAAGAGGCTTCCGCCTCTTGATGTATCTGGGCAGGCTGCTGCGCAGGGTTTATGCAGGGTTAAGAAATAATCGCAGCCAGAGACTTTTATATCGCTGGCAGCAGCAAGTGCACTGCCGCAAGAATAGTGACGCCCTGCGCCGGTCCTCTCCCTCACGCCCCTTGGTGGCGGTGAGGGCAAAATAGTCACAAGTGCTAGCAATAAGCTAGCTTTTCTGATAATTTCAGGGCCGCTGCACTAAGTCAGTCCTGATGAATATGCCCCTAAGTGTGTATATACTATATGTATGTGTTTATATGCATATATATATATGTATATGATCTATGCATACTATATGTACGTATATAACATGTATGGCTCATTCTATTCCACTGCCTCCCTAGTTACAAGTAGTGATGTGCGGACCTGTTAAAATTTTAATAACCTGTTTGGATCTGGGTTTAGGTGATTGTTGTTCGTCCTGATAGCGGATGTTAACTGCTCCTGATAAATTCACTTACATGTCAGTGGGAGCATCCACAGCGATTTAAATGCAACTGGTGGCTTTGGGTGAGTTATAACCCAGAATAAGTCCCTTAACCTATTGCATCCGTTAAGGTGAGAGGACCAAACACTCATGACAAGGTCATCTGGCTCCCTGCAAAGGGAGGATTTGACACCATTACCATCACCAAGAGCATGATCTCCACCATCACCATCGCCTAGCCACACCTTCTATTCATCCTTAAATCCTCCAAATAAATGGAGAGAAAGAGGAAAGTTGGGCCATCTATCTTTCGAGCATTGAATGAGAGCATATCCAAATTACTGGCCTTTGAAAGGCTACATTCCACATTTGCTGGAATCAAAATTGAAATTGTCAAAAAAATTAGTAGCTGGATTTGAACCGCAATAAGAGAAAAGCTTTGTGGTTTTCCCATTGCTTCTTTTAACTGTATAAGAAGAACTTGATCTGAATACCCAGAGTGCCTTTAACTGCACTGAAAGAAAGGTTTTGTGGTTTCCCCATTGCTTTTATTAACACTATGCGAAGTACTAGGTCTGAACACCAAGAGCGCCTTTATAAGGGCATTCCCATCTCAGCAAATAAATCTTACTGTATAATTTTCCAATTTATTGGTTTTATGGTTTTCCCATTGCTTCTTTTAATTCTATGAGAATGAACACCAAGAGCACCTTTAACCTCAAGGACAATCACAGCATTTTATTTTTTTAAATTCTTTTTAAAATTATTTCTTATGTATTTTATGTTATATTATTATTTTAGGAGCTTTTCCTAGCCCTCTTTTGTCTGGACAACTGCCCTGTTTTAACCACCATTTTCCAGCTCTCTACCTCTTACTTCCTTAATTACAACTGATTAACAACTTATCAACTTGCAATAAAATGTTAAGCTCTATTGGTCAACTATATTGAAAAACAGTGTATTTATCTCGGTTCAATAAAGTTAGGGCTAAATCAAAGTTGTCTCATAAGCCTAATTAAATTTCACATACTATGACTTCAACTCTTTTAATGTTATTTTACAGTGTGATTACAGAAATGTTGTAGAGAACATCTGCTAATGAATTTTTATAAGATAATCTGTACTTGTGGGAACAATATTAGTTACATTTTCAGCATAGATTCTGAAAATGGGTAAATGTGCAATATATGTAAAGGAAATATATTCAATTGAAATGTTTTGCAAATTAATAGAAAAGTGTGCCCCTGGACACAAGGCTGGGACACATACATTAATTCTATATAGTAATAAGGGATATATGAATACCACCTTCTGAAATGTGTGGTTACTGGAGCAATAATCATAAACCAGAATATCCAAGAAAGGTCTAGACATCGCAATAGTAGACAGTCAAGACTTCTGAGGCCACATCCGTATGGCTGGCTTCACCTTTGTTTGTTGTATTTTTTAACTAAAATATTTGGGCATATAGATGCTCCATGTAATTCAATGAGGAAATATGAATTCCCTCTCACACTGTGTGTTGGTACACTGTGCCTTATGTAGCTCTTGCTGTGTTGTTTTTAAAAGGCAGGGAGACCTATCTTCTTTACTAATGTTACTGTTTTCCACATTAATTTTGCAAAAGCGAAACACACTGTAATGATGCCTTCATATTTTAAAAGAAACAGGAGTGTTCACGGATATTACAAGTCCCCCATAGCACAATGTAGTACAGTCAACCAACAATAATGACAAAACCAGCAGTACCAGCCTAGATGTTTACCACTCTATCACTTTGCCATGCCACCTTGCAGTAGAGTAGCAAACCAAAACAATCTTAACCTTCCATATGGACTTTGGGAGGGTTTTCATTTGATTTCTTGTCCCCTATCACTCTAGTAGCTCCAAACTTTTATGCACTACTGAAGATACAGGAGGCACAAACCCATTAAAAGGCAGCCTATTGAATCAGGGGTGAACTCCCTAAGTCAGAATGTTGGCCAATGTGGATGAAATCTTAAGAACTTTTGCTATAGCTTTGCCACCATATACTATTTACCTTATTAAAAAAGGTAGAAGGTCTAACTGTAGATAGCTGGCATGGAAGCATTGATGTTTAGGTATTTTGGGTCTATTCTGTGTACAAGAGGAAAAAGGAAATCAGTACAAAGCACATAATGGGGATCATTTACTAAGGGCCCGATTCACGTTTTCCCGACGTGTCCGATGTTTCCGATTTGCGCCGATTTCACCCTGAATTGCCCGGGATTTTGGCGCACCGCATCGATTGTGTCGCATCGGCGCTGGGAAATCAGGGGGCGTGGCTGAACGAAAACCCGACGCATTCGGAAAAAAAGCTGCATTTAAAACAAAAAATGTGTCGCGGAGCTTGCACTTACCTTCACTCAGCCCGGCTCGGTGTATTCCAGTGCATTCCAGGGAACTTCAGCGCAGCAGCGCCACCTGGTGGACGTCGGAGGAACTGCCTTAATAAATCCCGGGCAGACCCGAATCCAGTGCAGAGAACGCGCCGCTGGATCGCGAATGGACCGGGTAAGTAAATCTGCCCCAATGGGTCAGATTTACTTACCCAGTCCCGTCGCGATCCCGCGGTGCATTGTCTGACCTGGATTCGGGTCCGGCACGATTCACTAAGATCGTGCGTCCGAGTTCTTGCATGTGTCCCTGCTGCGCCGAGGTCCGCCGGAGTTCACCTTCTTCTTCCTGGTGCATGTGAGTGATGATCTTGTGACGCAAAAAAAACTTTTTAATTCCCCCATTTTCCCCAAATGGGTCGGCGCCTGATAGCCCCCCCCCCCCCCCATTTCTGTTGCGTGCAAACCAGCGGCGATGCGCCAAAATCAGATCACGTGCGCCAAAATCCTGGGGTAATTTGGCACAAAACGGAAATAATCGTGAAACCCGGCGAAAGTGCGTCGTTCGGACCCTTAGTAAATGTGCCCCAATGAGTTTGGATTACAGTTGCTGAGTTTCATACTAACACAGAACTATTACATCTTTGTTGGAAAATTCTTTCCCTAGTTTAGCAGTGTTGTCATGGGAAGTCCATATTTCATATGTGAGTTTGCTTCTAAGCTGGATAAAGGACAAAATTGTCTTTGGGGATTATCTCCCCATGACAATGTAGAACTTTGGCTAAAATATATAGACAACATCTTCGTTCTATGGAGAGGAAGCAAAACATTCTTTTCACAAATTCATTCCAGGCCTTCATACAAATGAGGTGGGGAAATTGTCTCAAATCATCTTCTATTTTTGGATATAATGATAACTAAGCTGATTGAGGGGAGCTGCTAACAAATGTGTACTGGAAACCCATGTCTACGAATGCCCTCTAGCACTGGAAGAGCAACCAACATCTTTTACATAAAGGAAAGTAAAGTCCCTTTAAGATAGGGGGGATTACTTTAGTAAGCCCAGGAAGATACCTGTAAGAATGTTGGTATATACAGACACAGAATCATATGTGTGCAGTGTAACGTAATATATAAACTCTCATATGCATGAAAGATATTGTATCTTCATATCTACATTTCTTTCTTGTTGGTTGAATTTTATTGAGAATATGCTGAAGTTTAGATTTTTAGCTCTCTTTCTTCCTGCTGAGAATGTATTAAGACATGGAGGTGACATTCTCGCCTTGGTGCTTCATTAAGATGGCACTCATTGTGCACAACACAGACCTTTTCCTTTACTCGCATATATAAAAAGTAGAAACAAATCTCACATACCCTGGCTTTGTTTGGGTAGAAAGTTTCACACAAGTGCTCCACAGCGTCTGGCATATTCAATTCAGTCAAAAAAACAGCAAAAAAGGCTGGGGCATATCCAGATAAAATCCAAAAATCTTTATTTATTGTTCATTAAAATTGACACACAAAATTGGCACAGGTTTCCTTTACTGGGCTTGTTTACTTAATTTTTATTTTGTTTCAGAGGGGTTGGCACCTTTCTGGCATGTTTTTTGTACTGTGTGTGTAAGTGTTGGGGGCAGAATATTAGGTAATTTACCAATAAACATCTATTAATAATTCTGCACTGCTTTTACTGATAAGTAAGCTTAGGCTGAGGCTACCTGCACATGAACTGTGCAGCAAACACGGGCAGGATTAGGACCTGCTCTAAAAATTTTGGTCAGGAGGTGGGACAAGCTTACTCCCAGCTCCCTCCCACAGGGCCCTGTGATACAGCACCTCCATCTATCACAGGTAAGTCCCGCCCATCCACCCCGAATAGACAGTGTCCTCCAGTAGCTGCTCGGAAGAGAGCTGATGGGTGGTAAAGTTGAAGAGGAGCTACTGCTGAGGGACACAGTATGAGGGCAGCTGCTGCTGGGGAGCACAATGTAAAGGGAGATACTGGGAGAGACACAGGATAAAGGGGCACTGCTGCTGGGGGAACACAGTATGAAGGGGAGATGTTTCTGGGGGGAGGCAGAGTATAAAGGGGAGCTGCCACTGTTGAGCGGCACAGTATGAAGGGGTGCTGCTGCTGGGGGGCACTTTATGAAGGAGAGCAGCTGGGCACACAGTGTAAAGTGGAGCTGCTGCAGGGGGCACAGTATGAAGGGGAGCTTTTGCTGCCAGGGGGGACGGGGGGCACAGTATGAAGTGAAGCTGCTGCTGTGGCCCCAGCATGAAAGGGATCAGCTGGGGGTACACTGTATGTGACAGGAAACTAGCAGAACAAAATGTGAGGGGAGATTGGGGACACTAAGGATGAACTAAAATGTGTTGGAGTAGAGTAAGGGGTAGGAAAAAAGGTTTAGCTTAGGGGAAAAAAAAACACCTGTGTCGTGCTATGTGCACCGCAACTTTTGTCCCACTGTTGCCTCTATGGAAGTTGGGAGGTATGTACAGTGTGAGCCCATCGAAAGACATTGGGACATATGCTTGCAGTTGAAATACATCAAGCTTACCAGGATTTCTCTTAGTAGCATCATTGGCCCTGCAAAGGTCTGTAGGGAAACAACTAACTAAATAACTGGAGACGGCCCATGGACTCCTAAGCCGAGAATGAGCCAGATATAAATACATGACAAACTATATTGATTGATTCCATACAACGTTCTCCCGCTTTCTATTCATGTGTCTGGTAAACGCTACAGAATATTGTACAACAGTTTCTCTTTAGGAGTTAAAGAATGGACATTGAAACCAAGCTCGAGTAAGTTCTGCTTCTGACCCCTACAACAAAGCAGCCAGGGGCTGAGTGTGAAGTGTAGAAGTATTTTGACTTGATTACATTTGCAACACAGGCTTGATTAAGCAAGGGAGGAAAGGGAGGGAGAGTAGCAAGAAAGAAAAAGCAAATCTTCAGCCTGCCAGGCATGCTAACAATGCAGTGTTTCTGTTAATGCTGCCAATTATGGCAGCTGGTCTCAACAAGGTGCTGCTATGTTCAAGGTAATTGACCAATTAGCACAGGGACCGTGGGAAGTCATCTGTTGATGTCATTGTATAGTGGGACCAATCGCTTCATAGGTGTCATGGCAACTGTCATTGCATGTGGCTGATCTCAGTCTGACTGCTCCCTGCTACCACTTGATGTGTGTTCAAAGGAATGTTAGAAAGAAGCAGATAATGTGATTTCATTACCAATGCAGATGTCAAGGGCAATGCCAAATTCTTCATACTGAAGCAGAGTTAGCAGAAAGAGGTATCTTTCTTTGGTTATCGTCTGTGTTTTTTCTTATGTTAATTCTTGGCAGTTTTTTAATAAATATTTTTCAATGTTTCTTTTACCTAACATGAGCCGTCTGCTTGTATGGTGTTTTTCTTTCACCAAAGTTCTCTCTCTCAAAAGAAGCACCAATGTCTCATGTAACGGAGCAGTGAAAGTGCTGAAAGTTTCCCATTGACAATGAATCGATGGCAAACTGCTGGCAGCACATTGCTGGTGTCTTCATACAAGGTCAGCACGTTTTCTGTGCAACTCTTTACCCCTTCACTGCGCTAGATCAAAAAATATGGTAGCAGTTACCCCTTCGACCCAAATTGTGTAAAAGTAGTAAAGTTCTGGTACCAAATATATTCAAATATACCTATATACAATAGAGATCAAAATTAGAGAACAACACACAATCACATCTTATTTCATAAATTGTATATATTGAAAACCACAGAATAAAATATAAATTAGATATTTGTAAAAAAAAAAAATCAAAATTAGAGAACACGATCAGATACCTGCAGTTTTGTTAACTTAACAGGAGAAAGACATGAACTAAACAGGTGATTTGAAAGGGAAAATGTCTTTCACCTGTTAAATTAACAAAACTGCACCTAAAACAACCTCAAAGCTGATTGTGATGCAGTTTTAATTTCAATGGGGGTCATTTACTAAGGGCCTGATTAGCGTTTTCCCGACGTGTTACCCGAATATTTCCGATTTGCGCCGATTTCCCTTGGATTTTGGCGCACGCAATCGGATTGTGGCGCATCGGCGCTTGCATGCACGCGACAGAATTTGGGGGCGTGGCCGAACGAAAACCCGACGGATTCAGAAAAACCGCAGCATTAAAAAAAAAAAAAGTTTTGCGAGACTTGCGCTTACCTTCACCAGGAATAGGCCGGTGAGCTTGAGTGCATTTCGGCGGGCCGAGGGGAACTTCAGCACAGCAGCGCCACCTGGTGGACGTCGGAGGAACTACCTTAGAAAATGCTGGCCGGACCCGAATCCACCACAGAGAACGTGCCGCTGGATCGCGAATGGACCGGGTAAGTAAATCTGCCCCAATGTGTCACTGCACTCTGATGCTACATTCACATGTAGTGTTTGCATTGCTTTTAGAAACTAAATGCAAATGTATGTGGATGGGGCTCAGCCTGATTGTGCAATGGAAAAATGCATATGCCATTGACCCGAGACCCGCCCACTTACATTTACATTGTTACACTAACTATTTCTAAGTCATAGGAACTAAAACAGCAATATAACTGAGTAAAATTCTAAAGTAAAGGGGTAAAAGTAATCTTTATTTTATGAACATCACTAGGGGATTAACTCATATGAGCACCAAGACATACTATTATGTCCTGGTGCTGTGGGGCATGTGTGGACAGGCTGAGCTCTCTCCATACAAGTCAGACAGTTATTTCCATGGTCAGTGCTGGCACCTATTGCAGCAGTCAACCTGTCGACCACGAGCGCAGCACCTAACTTAACTTCCAATGGAGTAGACGGAGCTGAGGCTACACGGCACTGCTACTTCATGCCCCAGTAGCTTTAGCGCGCTACTACAAGGAGCTGAACACACTCATCAAAGCTGGGTTCTGCGCATTCTGGTTCTCTCTGAGCTGAGTGCAGCTGGCGGCCTGCATTCTGCACATGCGCAGAACGCAGCTTTGCAGATGAGTGTGTGCAGCTGCTCGTAGTTGTGCGCTGAAGTTATCTGGTAGGCGGAATGCAAGACCATAGGCGGAAGGCAAGGGACTACTGGGGCGTGGAGTAGCCACACCATGTAGCCTCAGCTCTGGCTACTCCATGCCCCAGTGGGCTCTTTAGGAAATTTGCATATTGGGGGAATTATAATTTCTGGGCCACAAAAGAATTAGCCCTAAAAAAGGGCTATACTACTCTACATTAGACAAATCTGCCACCGGATCTACCTATTAAGGTGTTGGTAGGTTCCAATTCAAAATTTTTAAAAATGTAAAAGTTTTAAATCAAACCCCTTTCCCTAGATCACAAAATAAAATAAACAGTAAAAATTATACACATGTTAGGTATCGTCACCTTCCAGAATTCCTGTTGTATCAAAATATAAAGAGATTATTCCCAGCCGTGAACACTCTAATGGAAAATAGCTCCCAAATGCCCGAATCGCCACTTTTTTTGCCATTTTTCCATCCCTGAATATTCGAATAAAAAATTATTGAAGTCATATAGGTTCCAAATTAATTTTTTTTATATATATTATTAAGTTAAAATCCCAGTATGTACTAAAAAAAATGACATAGGTCCGTGCCACAGGTGGTCCCGCGACCACAGGCACAGCGCCAGAGCCACATACCTTTCCCCTCTCTGAAGTCCCGGCCTCGCTCCATGTGCGAGACCCTGTGTCCTAGGGCGCATGAGGCAGCCTCAGAAAATGTAATGGGCCAGCGCACCATTAATTGCCGCTGGCCATTGTCCCATAAGGCTATTTAAAACAAAAACAAAAAACGCCATATAAAGGGTTAAAATTTATGAACATTCTTTAATGGACAAACCCCTTTAACTGGCACCCCAAAACTGAGCAGATTTTACATTTGGCACTCCAGATGGGACTGTGATTTAAAATTCCACAGAGAATCCTCTTCAACAGATCTGCACTAAGTTTATGAACAGCTTCTGGATCTTTGGTACAGAATGAATCTGGGAAAGTAATACATATTCATTTTATATTTTATATTTAATGAACTAAGCTGTTAAGTGTAATCATATAGGAAGTTGCCTGTTAGCTTGTAGTTGAGATATAATTGTACTATTGTTATAAGAAATCAGTGATTGTTTCTGCTATAATTATATTTTTGCATAAACTGAGTGAATGTGAAGGTGTGTTTGTAAAGTAGCATTTGGGAGATTTTAGAGAACTAAGTTTTACTGTAGGTCCATTCAGCTACTTTTTCATTTGTATTTTGTCAATGTGTATTGTTTAACGGAGAATAGAACTTGTTCAGAAGTTTGTCAAAGGGTATGCCTCTGCTATCTACCATTCATATGCAGATAAACTGTTAGAAAAATAATTCAATGCAATGATAACACAATGTAAATCCCATAACGAGAAGCTGGCTACATTGGATAAATCTCAAACACTGACATCAGTGTCAGGTTATTAGAGAACTAGATACAAATGAGTCATCAATAACTGTATCCAATACACTTGCAGCTGAGGTGAAGCAATATATCTTGTGTAATCGAGATGCCTGGTCTCTGCTCCTAGCATGGCCTCTTGGGCTACTGGTAGCACAATTGTCACCTAGACACATGGGTAATAATAATATGATAATGTACAGGCTAGGAGGAAGGAATTGCAGCTAATCATTGGTGGGCAATACATTAGGGAGGAAGATGTCCTGAGAAAATCCAGGTTTACAGCTACCCTAATATGTTTTATAATACTCTGATATGTCTCATGATGATGCTGATTACACCACAAGGATTGCCCTGAGAAATACCAGCTTCCCTGAGATCTTTATCAATATAATCAGAGACGGGTGTAAAGAGCCTAAGAATAGAGATGAACCTATCAGGAAATTTTTCTATTGTCTACAAACCTAGGACAGGGTATGTTATAGATGTATTAGACCAGGACACATTAAATGGTATTGTAATCCATATTATGTATACCCCGAGGCACAGGCCAATTCACTACAGCAAATTGATGCCATTGAGCCTGAGACCAGCCAGAACAAACAGTTCACTGAGACAAGTGAGGAGGATATTGCTCTTCCTTAAACTAACCAATATAGAGGGTTCGGGGAGACTTGTGAAGGGAACATGGCAACTCCTGGTACAACAGCACAAACATTACAAACAAAACAAAGCCCCAATATTGACAGGGATAAGAAAGACCAGCAGCATCCCTCCCAATGCACATACACATGTATATTCCCTGGGCAGGTTGTTGCTATTCTGGAGTAGGTCACAGATTGCCCTGCCCCTGCTAATAAACACTATAGAACACAGGAGCATGGCCGGCTCACTTGTGGATATCCCAGCACACTTATGGATAACTAGAATTAGAATTGTATCAATGCTGTGAATTTCTTGCATTCTAGCTATGTTCATATTATTTTTAAGTCTTTTGTCATGTGAAAGGTCAGTAATGGTTTCAGATTTGTATCTAAACAAAAACCACATGGGTTAATGAGCTGAATATTTATGGAGGTTAATTGTTTGCAAACGATTTAAAAAGGGTGAAACAATATCCCATTGTGATGTGAAGGTCTTGCATGTAATATATGTTGGATTGGAAACTACTTAGTGTGCCACCTTGATAGGAATGGAAGTTGAGTTAGCTTTAATTGCTTTATGCTTGGTTGTCTGTATTTTATTTACTATGTCAAAACAATCTTTTTATAAGCTCCTGTTGCTCAGGAATATATGATTTTTATTTTTTATTAAACAGCTGTTGAAACATTTATTTCTTTTTTTGAGTGGTTGTTTGGTACCATTTTATAGTACCAAAGTGAAATAGGGATAGCCAATGAAGTATTGCTCAGCAACTCAACCCATGTCACGCTCGCCGGTCACTCTTCTTTTCCCGCTTCAATTTCCTTATTCACTTTCGTCCGGCTGAAAAGAACATCAAGGCTGATGCCCTCTCTCATACCTCAGATGTCATTGGGAGGATCCGGCTCCTAGGCATGTCATCACTCCTGAGCAACTGATTGTGGCCGCTCCAGTGGATCTTCAGCAGCTATCTCCTGGCAAAACCTACGTCCTACCTCTGTTTTGGGGACATTCCTCATGTGTGGCTGGGCACCCTCGGTTGCAGCTCTCAGTTGCCCTCATTTTCCCGTTTTTATTGGTGGGCAGATCCGGTCAAGGATGTATGGGCCTTTGTGGGCTCCTGCGCTTCCAGAGCCCAAAATAAGTCATCTCGTCTGAAACCTGCTGTTGTTCTTCAGCCATTGCTAATACCCTGCTGCCCGTGGATTCATGTGGCTATGGATTTCATCACGGACCTTCTGCCCTTCACGGGAAATACCGTCATCTGGGTGGTAACCAACCGCTTTTTCCAAAATGTCCCATTGTGTTCCTCTGCCAGGTCTGCCGTCTGCTCCATGCCTTGCCAGTCTGTTCTTCCAACACATCTTCCAGCTCCATGGACTTCCCCAACACATTGTTTCTGATGGGGGGGTTCAGTTTGTTTGTAAGTTCTGGCGATCCCTCTGTAACCAGCTCCAGGTAAAATTGGACTTTGCCTCTGCCTCACCCACAGTCTAATGGTCAGGTGGAGAGAGTGAACCAGACTGTTGGCTGCTATCTCCGTTATTTTGTTTCCTCCCATAAGGACGACTGGTCCACTCTGTTGCCATGGGCAGAGTTTTCTTATAACTCCTTGGATTCAGCATCTGCTGGCTCTGCTCCATTTTTCTTCAATTATGGACTGCATCTATGACCTCCCCTTCCTCTGACTGTGTTCTCAGACGTTCCTGCTGTTAAGGAGTTGGTACAGGATCTGAAGTCCGTCTGGGAGCAGACTCGCCTTTCCTTGTTACAAGCTTCTGCCCCAAACCAGACAAGAAACGCAGACCTCCTCCTGTCGTCTCTCCAGGTGACAAAGTCTGGTTGTCCTCCAGGTATGTCCAGCTAAAGATCCCAGGGTACAAACTTGGTCCATGATTCCTGGGTCCTTTCGAGGTGCTGAGGCACATCAATCCTGTGGTCTACAAGTTGCGCCTTCCTCCCACCATGCGGATCAAGAACTCTTTCCATGTCTCGTTACTCAAGCACGTCAGATTCATGATTTCTGGCACAGGATCTTAGTGAATCGCTGCACGCAGCATTATAGACGGAAATGCAATTTGTGAACTGTTCGAATTTGTAAGTAAATGTACCCCTTACTGTGTTGGGGCACAGTGTGTGTGTGTGTATATATATATATATATATATATATACATATACATATACATATGCAACACCCTCGCCGAAGCAATGGCGAGGGAGGGTTTGCGAATACGTCCCACCTGCATGTAATTCCATTACACTACATGGTCCTGATAGGACATAGCGGTATTGCAGTGGTGAATCCTGCCTGGCAAGGCAGGAGTTAAGTATTTTGTATAATGCCAGATGCTGTTATCCAATGATATGTGTTACATCCTGTGCTCTGTAAGCTGAGATGTGATTGGAGGAGCAGCCACCACCTGACCAAAGGAAGGTAATAAGACCTCTGGCCAGGAATGTTCTGGAGAACAGTTTAGTCTGAGCTCAGCTCAGATCAGAACATTAGATGATTATTCTAGTGTGGAATCCTAGGAGAATCAGTGAGTGCGTGAGTAATCTCTGTCTAGCCCATACCAGAGCAGGAAGAGCCTAGCCCCTGCCTCTGAAGAGTGGAGCATTAGACTAGAGTTAGTGTAGTGAGGAAAAGGGGTATCATCTTACCTTTGAAGGTGATACCTGAAGCCCTACAGGACAAGCTGAAGCTTCCTACCAGGACACAGCTGCCTCCCAGCCTGCCCTCTACTTCCAGGCTGGTGAACTATCTCCTGAGGCTCCCTCCAACTCACATCTCGGCACCCTACCTACCTGTTAAAGGCACGTTTGCTGCGGTTCCTGCGGTTCAAATAAAGAACTGTAAGTTGTTTTCTTCAACTTCTGTCTCCGTCTGGTCCCTGCTACTACCCCTGCCTTCATCACCGGCGCCCTGTCCATCACCCAGAGACTCACACTCGGGACATTAAGGGGTTGCCCCAGGGAGATCCGCTATAGCAGCCGCTCCCTCATCATTTCTTGCCAACACCACCCTGCTGGAGACCTGCCAGGCTGTAGGACAGCCCTCCGGTTCCCCCGTACCAAGCACCGTGACAATAGCGTGCTTAGGCCGCAACCGCCAGCCACTCCGGTACCGCGGGCCCCGGCTGTCTCCAGGCCTCACCTCAAGGGCTAGGCCCCGGTGGGGGATGTTGCAAGTGGCGTCACGAACAGGATATTTACTTCTGTGCCTTATCCTGGCACTAAAGACTGTACTTTATTATTAAAAAGACTGTGCTGCCTAACCCTGCTGCCATCCGGGTTTAGGCCCAAGTATTAGTGTGTTTTACATTGAACTTTATACTGCTGCCACGTGCTGTCGAGCGCCGCTCCAGCACTCAAGAGGTTAATTCCTGCAAGAACTGTGTCAGCTCTGCTACATCCGGCGCTGCTGCGCCTGAAGCATTTACCTCAGAGGCGTGTGGCGCAGCAAGTATTTCAAGCCCGCCAAATCTTCACTGGCGGGAACTCCAGAGGCGTCATTAGGCCCCGCCCCCTGCGCGAGTGGCGCGAAGCACCGTGGAGGAGGAGCTGGAGCGTGTGCGGCCGGCAACGAAGAGGGTTAATCGGCCATCTTGGATTTCGGCGCAGGCCACGCCTGAAGCCTGCCAGCAGTGTGCGCCTCATCCGGAGTTCCGGCGCACGTGTCCTGCGACTGGAGGAGAACACCGCTGAGCATCACCGAGCCCCTGCTGCCTGCCGGACATTGGGAACGGAGACCTTCGTGCACCGGAGCTGTCCTGTCACCGCAGCTGATGCTGAGTGAGTACCGCTGGGGAAGTTAAAGGGGGGTAGAGATTGTTTCCGATGCTAGGTTATTGGCTCACCTCCCAGGGAATAGTGACTGTGTCTTAAAGTGCCCACGTCCCATTCTAGCCATCGCCCATAGCAACGGACATTGTGTAACCCTACAGACTTCCCTCAGCTAGGCCAGTCATGTCCGCCCAGGACGAAGTTTCCCACTTCCGAGTACATGGCATGGAATATTTAATACCATCACTATGAAGTGCAATTTGTTACGCAAAAAACAAGCTGTCGCACAGCTCTTTACATGTAAAAATAAAAAAGTTATAGATTTTTGAAGGTGGGGAGTGAAAAATGGACATGAAAAAACAGGAAAGGGCCCGTTGTTATTGTTATTTGCTGCAGAAATATTCCATAGAAAAAAGGGGCAAAGATCGTGTAAAAATAAAAAAGTTATAGATTTTTGAAGGTGGGGAGTGAAAAATGGACATGAAAAAACAGGAAAGGGCCCGTTCCTTAACCGGTTAAGGGGTACAGTTTGTGACTAAATTGGGTAAGGGGCTGTATATGTGGCCATATCTGAATTAAACTGGTGGTTATGGGGTACTGTATGTAACTGGGGGGCGGAATCTGTCTATAGGGACAGAACTTAAACTAGGGTTATCTGAATATAGGGGGGCTCTTTATAATTATACTCAGTGGAACAGGTGCCAAAATATAATTTAACTGGGGAGTGAGTGGATATGGGGTGCTATATATTAATGTTTAAGGTGGCACTCTTTAATTATAGTATAGTATATGTTTGTAAATTAGAGAGGGCTATATATATATATATATATATATATATATATATTAATTATGCAGGCGCTTTATATAAATTCATTAGGGAGCTTTATGTAAATAAATAACAATGGGATGTATATTAACACAAATCACAATATATTATTGAGGTTGCGGTAACATATATTAGTACTGTTTTTATGACACTTATGCATCTTATAAGTAAAAGCATGTGTTTAATACTAATATTAAAAGGGAACACAAATGCTATTGCTTATATAATTAACTTTTATGTATATGTAGTGGTACAATATATCTTTTTAGATTTCAAAACACAATGTAAATGTATTATGGGAATGAAACCTTAGGGGGCTATATATTAATTAAGAAGGGTTGCCCCAGGGAGATCCGCTATAGCAGCCGCTCCCTCATCATTTCTTGCCAACACCACCCTGCTGGAGACCTGCCAGGCTGTAGGACAGCCCTCCGGTTCCCCCGTACCAAGCACCGTGACAATAGCGTGCTTAGGCCGCAACCGCCAGCCACTCCGGTACCGCGGGCCCCGGCTGTCTCCAGGCCTCACCTCAAGGGCTAGGCCCCGGTGGGGGATGTTGCATATATATAAAATATATATGGGAGATTTGTCATACACCAATGCTTGTGCATATGTTAAAGCCATGCTCCTCTGCCACCACGGCGGATTCATCATGGGGCTTAATCAATGCTAAAATCAATTCTGGGAGGCTTTGGGGCATATTTATCATACGCTGGCGCTTGTGCGCCATCGTATGATTGCCCCACCACTGCATAGTCACAGCCCGATACATCAAGAGGCTTCCGCAGGGCCTGGAGTAGAAAAAAACACAGCCAGCGACTTTTCACATATGAAAAGTCGCCGACAGCAACGAGTGCGCAGGCGTGGGGACATTAACGCCCTGCGCCGGCCCACTCCCGGCCAGCCACCCCCCCCCCCTTCACGCCCCACTGGTGTGAAGGTGGCGGATCGGGGCAAATAATCGCAAGTGCTAGCATTAAGCTAGAATTTGCGATTATTCAGGGCCTCTGCGCCACTGGCGTTGTGCAGAGGTCCTGATAAATATGCCCCTTTGTCTAGACCAATGTAGTAGGATGGTGCTGCATACACTATAACAGTAAAGGCAAAACAAAAGAGGGAAATGCGGCACTCACCAGAATGATGAAAAAATGCTTTCTTTATTATTGTTGTAGAGGTGCAGAGCAGAATGAGGAGCTGCCTCACCAAGGGGATGGGCCGTTTCGCGTGCAAACACGCTTTCTCAAGCCTCACACTATAACAGTGATGGCGAACCGTTTGGAGACCGAGTGCCCAAACTACAACCAATATCCACTTATTTACCGTGGATTGTCAACATGGCATTTTAAGCAGTAACTTACTGCTACCTGTTCTTTCACATCTTTCATTCGTATTTGCCGCCCAAGGCCACCAATACAGTTGAAAGGAAAATTTTGTCTCTCGTTGTAGCTTCTCTCCAGGGTCTCTCTGTAAAGAAAGAATGGTGGGTCCAGCAAGATGAGCTTCAAAGATAATGCAGTTCTGTCAACACCTTCTCACTTTTCCCGCAGTTCTAAACAGCCAATTAAGTGTGGCTTAAGTGTGCCTGGAAATGCAGTAAGATTTGGTGGTATTTGGTGAACTCTGTCCTTGTCCAAAGGTCTGAGTGCCCAGAGAAATGGCTCTGAGTGCCACCTCTGGCACCCATGCCATAGGTTCGCCGCCACTGCACTATAATCTATACATCTGGGAGCACTGTTTGTAGTATTTTTTATTTGAAGAGGATTGATATGCTACAATTGCTATAATTAATTTGAGGGGCTATTTTATATTATTTAATCACATTGGGGGGGGGGGGGGCTCCAGACCTTTGACAAGGCAGAGTTCACCAAATACCCCAAATCTTACTGCATTTCCAGGCAACTTAAGCCACACTTATTGGCTGTTTAGAACTGCGGGAAAAGTGATAAGGTGTTGACAGAACTGCATTATCTTTGAAGCTCATCTTGCTGGACCCACCCATCTTTCTTTACAGAGAGACCCTGGAGAGAAGCTACAACGAGAGACTAATTTTCCCTTAACTGTATTGGGTGCCTCGGGTGGCAACGAATGAAGATTGTGAAAGAACAGGTTACAGTAAGTTACTGCTTAAAATGCCATGTTGGCAACTCCACGGTAAATAAGTGGATTTTGGTTGTAGTTTGGGACACTCGGCCTCCAAAAGGTTCGCATCACTGTTATAGTGTGGGCTTGAGAAAGCGTGTTTGCACCGCGACCCACGGCCGTCCCCTTGGCGAGGCAGCTCCTCATTCTGCTCTGTCACCTCTACAACAATAATAAAGAAAGCATTTTTTCATCATTCCGGAGAGTGCCGCATTTCCCTCTTTTGTTTTGCCTTTACTGTTATAGTGTATGCAGCACCATCCTACTACTTGGGGGCATATTTATCAGGACCTCTGCACAACCCAGTGGCGCAGAGGCCCTGAATAATCGCGAATTCTAGCTTAATGGCTAGATTTTTGCCCCGATCCGCCACCTTTCACACCAGTGGGGCTGAAGGGGGGGGGGGGGGCGGCTGGCGAGTGGGCCGGCGCAGGGCGTTAATGACCCCACGCCTGCGCACTCGTTGCTGCCGGGACTTTTCATATTGAAAAGTCGCTGCTGTGTTTTTTCTACGCCAGGCCCTGCGAAGCCTCTTGATGTATCGGGCTGTGACTATGCAGTTGTGGGCAATCATACGATGGCGACACGCGCCACGTATGATAAATATGCCCCAAAGCCTCCCAGAATTGATTTTAGCATTTTCTTGACACACCCCTTTAAATTAAAACATGTACATGTTTTTCTCATTTACATAACTGTTGCCTGCATTTATTATGTAACACACAGTCATAATACATTCCAGAACCACCATACATTCACTGGTTAATGTTTGCTGAATTTACTAAAAAGTAAACCATGTTGGACATGGTATAGTTTTGTCTGTCAGCCAGAACTCCCAAGATACATCATGAGGTCTAAGCCCATGATGAATCCGCCGTGGTGGCAGAGGAGCATGCTTTAACATACGTTGTGCACAAGCATTGGTGTATGTACAAATCTCCCATATATATATATTATAATATATTATATATATACACACACACACTGTGACCCACAGACACTATATACACTGTGCCCAACACAGTAAGGGGTACATTTACTTACAAATTCAACCAGTTCACAAATTGCATTTTCCGTCTATAATGCTGCGTGTCAGCGATTCACTAAACTCCTGTGCCAGAAATCATGAATCGACATGCTTGAGTAACGAGACATGGAAAGAGTTCTGATCCGCATGGTGGGAAGCGCAACTTGTACCACAGGATTGATGTGCCTCAGCACCTCGAAGGACCAGGAACATGGACTAAGTTTGTTACCCTGGGAATCTTTAGCTGGACATACCTGGAGGACCAACCAGACTTTGTCACCTGGAGAGACGACAGGAGGAGGTCTGCGTTTCTTGTCAGCCCCGGAGCTTGTTGGGGCAAAAGCTTGTAACAAGAAAGGCGATCTGCTCCCGACGGACTTCAGATCCTGTACCAACTCCTTAACAGCAGGAACGTCTGAGAACACAGTCAGAGGAAGGGGAGGTCATGGATGCAGTCCATATTGAAGAAAATGGAGCAGAGCCAGCAGATGCTGAATCCAAGGATTTAAGAAACTCTGCCCATGGCAACAGAGTGGACCAGTCGTCCTTATGGGAGGAAACAAAATAACCGAGATATGCAGCCAACAGTCTGGTTCATCTCTCTTCACCTGACCATTAGACTGTGGGTGAGGCAGAGGCAAGTCCAATTTTACCTGGAGCTGGTTACAGAGGGATCGCAGAACTTAACAAGCAAACTGAACCCCCCCATCAGAAACATGTGTTGGGGAAGTCCATGGAGCTGGAAGTGTGTTGAGAACCATACTGCAAGGCATGGAGCAGACGGCGACCTGGCAAGGAACACAATGGACTTTTGGAAAACGGGTTTGTACCACCCAGATGACGGTATTTCCCGGAAGGGCAAAGGTCCGTGATGAAATCCATAGCACATGAATCCACGGCAGCAGGTATTAACATGGCTGAAGAACAACAGCAGGTTTCAGACGAATGGCTTATTTTGGGGGCTCTGGAAGCGCAGGAGCCCACAAAGGCCCATACATCCTTGACCAGATTCTGGTCACCAAAAAAACGGAAATGAGGGCAACTGAGAGCTGCACCCAAGGGGCCCAGCCACACATGAGGAATGTCCCCAAACCATAGGTAGGACGTATGTTTTTGCCAGGAGATAGCTGTGAAGATCCACTGGAGCGGCCACAATCAGTTGCTCAGGAGTGAAGACATGCCTAGAGCCGGATCCTCCCATTGACATCTGAGGTATAAGAGGGCATCAGCCTTGATGTTCTTTTCAGCCGGACGAAAGTGAATAAGAAAATTGAAGCGGGAAAGAAAGATGACCGGCGAGCGTGACATGGGTTGGTTGCTGACAATACTTCATTGGCTATCCCTATTTCACTTTGGTACTATAAAATGGTACCAAAAACCACTCAAAAAAAGAAATAAATGTTTTTCAACAGCTGTTTATAAAAAAAAAATCATATATTCCTGAGCAACAGGAGCTTTATAAAAGATGTTTTGACACAGTAAATAAATCAGACAGCCAAGCATAAAGCAATTAAAGCTAACTCAACTTCCATTCCGATCAAGGTGGCACACTAAGTATTTTCCAATCCACATATATTACATGCAAGACCTTCACATCACAATGGGATTTGGTTTCCACCCTTTTTAACTCGTTTGGCAAACATTAACCTCCATAAATCTTCACTCATTAACCCATGTGGTTTTTTGTTAGATACAATCTAAAAACCTTAACTGACCTTTCCTGACAAAAGACTTAAAAATAATATGAACATAGCTAGAATGCAAGAAATTCACAGCATTGATACAAGTTCATAATTCTAGTTATCCATAGTGTGCTGGGATATCCCAAGTGAGCCGGCCATGCTCCTGTGTTTCTATAGTGTTTATTAGCAGGGGCAGGGCAATCAGTGACCTACTCCAGAATAGCAAACAACCTGCCCAGGAATAACATGTGTATGTGCATTGGGAGGGATGCTCTGGTCGTTTCTTATCCCTGTCAATATTGGGGCTTTGTTTTGTTTGTATGTTTGTGCTGTTGTACCAGGAGTTGCCATGTTCCCTTCACAAGAATCCCCGAACCCTCTATATGGTTAGTTTAAGGAAGAGCAATATCCGCCTCCATGTCTAATGAACTGTTTGTTCTGGCTGGTCTCAGGCTCAAGGCATCAATTGCTGTAATGAATTGGCCTGTGCCGGGGTATACATAATTTGGATTACATACATTTAACCGGTTTAAGGACCGGGCCCTTTCCTGTTTTTTCATGTCCATTTTTTCACTCCCCACCTTCAAAAATCTATAACTTTTTATTTTTACACGTAAAGCGCTGTGACGGCTTGTTTTCTGCGTAACAAATTGCACTTCATATGTGGATTAATATTTCATGCCATGTATCGGAAGCAAAAAAATTTCCAATGCAATGAAAATGGTGAAAAAACGCATTTGCTGCCATTTTCTTGTGGGCTTGGATATTACGTCTTTCATTGAGCGCCCCAAATGACAGGTCTACTTTATTCTTTGGGTCGGTACGATTAAGGGGATACAACTTTTGTATCGTTTTATAATGTTTTCATACATTTACAAAAATTAAAACCTCCTGTCCAAAAAAATTTTTTTGATTTTGCCAAATTCTGGCGCTAATACTTTTTTTATACTTTGGTTGTACGAGCTGTGCATGGTGTCATTTTTGGCGAAATTTGATAATTTTTCAGTGATATCATTTTTAGGACTGTACGCCTTTTGATCACTTTTTATAGATTGTTTAGATTTTTTCAAAATGGCAAAAAGTGCCATTTTCGACTTTGGGCGCTATAAGGGAGGGGCATCTCCGTACGGGTTACGCCTTCCTTCGAAAAAAACCTTTCTCCTTCTTGATTCAATCGCTCTTGCATTTTCGACCTTCGATCCCTTGTGTGTTTATATTCTTTTACTGTTTTCTTTCATATTTATTATGTCTGTTCTGGGGTTTTTTTTAGAAATTTGTCTTTTTTTTATCTAATTTTTTTTTTAACTTTTTTTTTTTTATTTATAACTATTTTTTCAGACTCCCTGATGGGTACTTTAACCCTAGGTTGCGATATCGATCCTATCATATAACTGCCATACTACAGTATGGCAGTAGTCTATGGGGACTTTTTCTTCCTCATTCATTACCCATTGCTATCACCTTGTAATGAAGGGGTTAAATTACAAGAAATAGCCTCGGTCTTCGGAAGACCCGAGCTTACCATGGAGACGGATCGCCGTCCCCCTACGATTACGTCACGGGAGCGACGATCCAAGAGAGTAAGATGGCGCGCCCATAGCCCAGCCGCTTCTTGTTTGAGGCTGCCGTGCAGCTTTGCCGCATGCCCACGCTGTAAAAACACCCGCGTCGGTGCTAGCACCGATTCTTGTTGTCGGATGTTACCAGGTAAGCTTTGGCGCAATATGCAGTCAAGACTTACGTCTATGGGAGGGCTCAGCCGCGTGCCCCTCTCCATGCACCCGCACGCGTACCGCCTGCCGTGAATACACGGCGGGCGGTCTGCGACCGTTATGTGTCCTAGTCTAATACATCTATAACATACCCTGCCCTAGGTTTGTGAGCTACTATAGACAAAATTTCCTGATAGGTTCATCTCTATTCTTTAGGCTCTTTACACTTCTACCTGAATTATATTGAGTAAAGATCTCAGGGAAGCCGTATTTTCTCTCAGGGCAATCCTTTGTTTTAATCCAGCATCATCATGAGACATATCATAGTATTCAAAACTAATTAGTGGTAGCGTAAACCTGGATTTTTCTCAGGACATTCTTCCTCACTAATGTATTGCCCACCACTGATATAGCGTCAACTTCCTCTCCTCCTAGCCTGTACTTATCATATCTTATTACCCATGTGTCTAGGTGAAATTGGTGCTAACCGTAGTTCCCAAGAAGCCATGCGGATGCAAGACCAGCATCAACTCGATTACACAATATATATCGCTTCACCTCAGCTGCCAGTGTATTGGATACGGTTATTGATGACTCGCTTTGTCTGGATTTCTCTAATACCCTTACAATTGATGGTCAGTGTTGAGATTTAATCCATGTAGCCAGCGTACTCGTTGGGATTTACATTGTGTTATCATTGCATTGATTATGTTTCTAACCGTTTATCTGCAATGATAGGTAGATAGCAGAGGCAATACCTGTTGACAACTTCTACATGTTCTATTCATCCGTTAAACAATACACAATTGACAAAAGACAAATATGAAAAAGTAGCTGAATGGACCTACAGTAAAACTTATTCGCTAAATTTCCCCAAATGCCTACTTTACAAACACAAACCTTCCCATTCCTCAGTGAATCAAAAATCATTATGCACGAAACAATCACTGATTTCTTATAACATAGTACAATTATTTCACCTACAAGCAACACAGGCAACTTCTACTATGATGATACACTTAAACAACCGCATTAGTTCATTAAACCTAAATATAAAAGCAATGACTCTGTATTACTTTTCCCAGACTTGCCATCTGTACCACAAGATGCCAGAAGCTGTTTCATAAACCTAGTGCAGATCTTTTAAGAGGATTCTCTGTGGAAATTTTAAATCACAAGTCTCCTCTGCTAGTGCCAAATGGTAAAATCGTGTTGCTCAGTTTTTGGGGTGCCAGTTAAAGGGGTTTTGTGCCATTAAAGAAGTTCATATTTTAACCCTTAGATAGGCGTTTTTGTTTGTTTGTGTTTTAACATACCTTATGGGACAATGGCCCAGCGGCGATTAATGGTGCGCTTGGCCCATTAAATTTCTGCGGCTGCCTCATGCGAAAGTTTAAAAAAAAAAAATTATAATAAAAAAACTAAATTTCAAATAAAAGCCCCCTCCCTAGAACTGACAATAAATATAAATAAACAGTAAAAATCAAATAAACACATCAGGGGATGACGCGTCCGAAAATGCCCGATCTATCAAAAATGATAACGGTTTTCAAGCGTTAACCCCGTACGGAAAAATAGCGCCCAAAGTCGAAAATGGCACTTTTTGCCTTTGAAAAAATCTAAAAAAATCTATAAAAAGTGATCAAAAGGTCGTACAGTCCTAAAAAATGAATCACTGAAAATATTATCAAATTTCGCAAAAATGACACCATGCACAGCTCCGTACACCAAAGTATAAAAGGTATTAGCGCCAGAAGTTGCAAAATCAAAAAAATTTTTTTGGACAGGAGGTTTTAATTTTTGTAAATGTATGAAAACATTATAAAACCATACAAATTTTGTATCCCCCTTAATCGTACCGACCCAAAGAATAAAGTAGACCTGTCATTTGGGGCGCTCAATGAAAGACGTAAAATCCAAGCCCACAAGAAAATGAGCGCAAATGCGTTTTTTCACCATTTCATTGCATTGGAATTTTTTTTCCCCTTCCGAGACATGGCATGAAATATTTAATACCATCATATGAAGTGCAATTTGTTACGCAGAGAAAACAAAGCCGTCATCACAGCTCTTTACGTGTAAAAATAAAAAAGTTATAGATTTTTGAAGGTGGGGAGTGAAAAATGGACATGAAAAAACAGGAAAGGGCCCGGTCCTTAAACCGGTTAAATGGATGTAATCCAAATTATGTATACCCCGAGGCACAGGCCAATTCATTACAGCAATTGATGCCATTGAGCCTTGAGACCAGCCAGAACAAACAGTTCATTGAGACATTTGAGGCGGATATTGCTCTTCCTTAAACTAACCATATAGAGGGTTCGGGGGTTCTTGTGAAGGGAACATGGCAACTCCTGGTACAACAGCACAAACATACAAACAAAACAAAGCCCCATATGACAGGGATAAGAACAGACCAGAGCATCCCTCCCAATGCACATACACATGTTATTCCCTGGGCAGGTTGTGTTGCTATTCTGGAGTAGGTCACTGATTGCCCTGCCCCTGCTAATAAACACTATAGAACACAGGAGCATGGCCGGCTCATTGTGGATATCCCAGCACACTATGGATAACTAGAATTTAGTAATGGTATCAATGTGTGATTTCTTGCATTCTAGCTATGTTCATATTATTTTTTAAGTCTTTTGTCAGGAAAGGTCAGTTAAGGTTTTTTAGATTGTATCTAACAAAAAACACATGGTTAAGAGGAATATTTATGGAGGTTAATTTTGCAAACGAGTAAAGGGTTGTGAAATAAGATTAAGGGTGAAACAATATCCCATTGTGATGTGAAGGTCTTGCATGTAATATATGTTGGATTGGAAAATATTAGTGTGCCACCTTGATGGAATGGAAGTTGAGTTAGCTTTAATTGCTTTATGCTTGGCTGTCTGTATTTATTTACTGTGTCAAACAAACATCTTTTTAAAGCTCCTGTTGCTCAGGAATAATGATTTATTTTTTATAAACAGCTGTTGAAACATTTATTCTTTTTTTGAGTGGTTGTTTTTGGTACCATTTATAGTACCAAAGTGAAATAGGGATAGCCAATGGAAGTATTGCTCAGCAACATCAACCCATGCACGCTCGCCCGGTCACTCTTTTTTCCCGCTTCATTTCCTTATTCACTTTGTCCGGTGAAAAGAACATCAAGGCTGATGCCCTCTCGCATATCCTCAGATGTCATGGGAGGATCCGGCTCTAGGCATGTCATCACTCCTGCAACTGATTGTGGCCGCTCCAGTGGATCTTCAGCAGCTATCTCCTGGCAAAAACCTACGTCCTACCTTGTTTTGGGGACATTCCTCATGTGTGGCTGGGCACCCTTGGGTGCAGCTCTCAGTTGCCCTCATTTCCCGTTTTTATTGTGACCAGACTGGTCAAGGATTGAGGGCCTTGTGGGCTCCTGCGCTCCAGAGCCCCAAAATAAGCCATTCGTCTGAAACTGCTGTTGTTCTTCAGCCATGCTTAATACCTGCTGCCGTGGATTCATGTGCTATGGATTCATCACGGACCTTTGCCCTCACGGGAAATACCGTCATCTGGTGGTGGTAACAAACCGTTTTCCAAAATGTCCATTGTGTTCCTCTGCCAGGTCGCCGTCTGCTCCATGCCTTGCCAGTCTGTTCTCCAACACACTTCCAGCTCCATGGACTTCCCCAACACATTGTTTCTGATGGGGGGTTCAGTTTGTTTGTAAGTTTCTGGCGATCCCCTTGTAACCAGCTCCAGGTAAATTGGGACTTGCCTCTGCCTCACCCACAGTCTAATGTCAGGTGAAGAGAGACTGAACAGACTGGTGGCTGCATATCTCGGTATTTTGTTTCCTCCATAAGGACGACTGGTCCACTCTGTGCCATGGGCAGAGTTTTCTTATAACTCCTTGGATTCAGCATCTGCTGGCTCTGCTCCATTTCTTCAATATGGACTGCATCCATGACCTCCCCTTCCTCTGACTGTGTTCTCAGACGTTCCTGCGTTAAGGAGTTGGTACAGGATCTGAAGTCGTCTGGAGCAGATCTCGCCTTTCTTGTTCAAGCTTTTGCCCAACCAAGCTCGGGCTGACAAGAAACGCAGACCTCTCCTGTCGTCTCTCCAGGTGACAAAGTCTGGTTGTCCTCCAGGTATGTCCAGCTAAAGATTCCCAGGGTACAAACTTAGTCCATGTATTGGGTCCTTTCAGTGGGTGCTGCAGCACATCAATCCGTGGTCTACAGTTGCGCCTTCCCCCCATGCGGATCAAGAACTTTCCATGTCTCGTTACTCAAGCATGTCAGATTCATGATTCTGGCACAGGATTGAGTGAATCGCTGCAACGCTAGCATTTTAGACGGAAAATGCAATTTGTGAACTGGTTGAATTTGTAAGTAAATGTACCCCTTACTGTGTTGGGGCACAGTGTATATAGTGTCGTTGGGTCACAGTGTGTGTGTTGTATATATATATATAATATATATAATATATATAGGGAGATTTGTCACATACACCAATGCTTGTGCACAACGTATGTTAAAGCTATGCTCCTTCCACCACGGCGGATTCATCATGGGGCTTTAGACCTCATGATGTATCGTTGGAGTTCTGGCTGACAGCACAAAACTTATACCCTGTCCAACTGGTTACTTTTTAGTAAAATTCAGCAAAACATTAACCAGTGAATGTATGGTGGTTCTGGTAATGTATTTATGTACTGTGGTGTTACAATAATAAATAGCAGGCACAGTATTGTAAATTGGAAAACAATGTACTGTTTTAATTAAAGGGGTGTGTCAATGAAAATGCTTAAAATCAATTCTGGGAGGCTTGGGGCATATTTATCATACGCTGGTTGTGGCCCATCGTATGATTGCCCCACCACTGCATAGTCACAGCCCGATACATCAAGAGGCTTCCGCAGGGCCTGGCGTAGAAAAAAACACAGCAGCGAATTTTACATATGAAAAGTCGCCCGGCAGAACGAGTGCGCAGGCGTGGGGTCATTAACGCCTGCGCCGGCCCCTCCCGGCCAGCCGACCCCCCCCCCCCTTAGCCCCACCCCACGGTTGTGAAGTGGCGGATCGGGCAAATAATCTAGCCATTAAGCTAGAATTCGCGATTATTCAGGGCCTCTGCCGCACTGGCGTTGTGCAGAGGTCCTGATAAATATGCCCCCCAATGTAGTAGGATGGTGCTGCATACACTATAACAGTAAAGGAAAACAAAAGAGGGAAATGCGGCACTCTCGGAATGATGAAAAAATGCTTTCTTTATTATTGTTGTAGAGGTGCAGAGCAGAATGAGGAGCTGCCTCGCAAGGACGGGCGGGGGTTTCGCGTGCAAACACGCTTTCTCAAGCCTCACACTATAACAGTGATGGCGAACCTTTTGGAGACGAGTGCCCAAACTACAACCAAAATCCACTTATTTACCGTGAGTGCCAACAGGCATTTATAGCAGTAACTTACTGCTAACCTGTTCTTTCACATCTTCATTCGTATTTGCCACCCGAGGCCACCAATACAGTTGAGGGAAAATTTAGTCTCTCGTTGTAGCTTCTCTCCAGGGTTCTCTGTAAAGAAAGAATGGTGGGCTGGTCCAGCAAGATGAGCTTCAAAGATAATGCAGTTCTGTGCAACACCTTTCACTTTTCCCGCAGTTCTAAAAGCCAATAAGTGTGGCTTAAGTTGCCTGGAAATGCAGTAGATTTGGGTGGTATTTGGTGAACTGTCCTGTCCAAAGGTCTGAGTGCCCAGAGAAATGGTCTGCGTGTCCTCTTGGCACCCATGCCATAGGTTCGCGCCACTGCACTATAATCTATACATCTGGGAGCACTGTTTGTAATATTTTTATTGAGAGGATTGATATGCTACAATTGCTATAATTAATTTGAGGGGCTATTTTATTTATTTAATCACATTGGGGGGGGGGTGGGGGCTCTTTTTTAGATTTGCATGTAGAGTAAAATTAACTAGAAGCTGCCCATGTAGAGGGGTCAGGAGCACATGTTTCTGCAGTAGAGGAGGGGGATATATAAAGTTTCCCCACTTCTTATTCAAGGGTGGGTTACTCTAGCCAATAGTAAAGGACTAGTGTTTCCCTTGATGGGAATCGATCCAGCCTAGAGTGGTCACATTATGATAAACTGTGAAAAAAAATCATGACACGATAGAAGAAAACTAACTGCTGTTTGAAGTCAGCATGACTATTTAAGACTAAAACAACAAAAAAAATCACCAGGGATTATGCTAAAAATAAATGTTCCAGCCACAAGACATGTGGCTGTTGCTGTTTATATGGTCAAACTTGGGTTTTAGGCATTCTGAACTACCATCGTAACGCGCCTCATGGGATTGCATTTGCCAGCTCAGTTGTGATAAAAACAAATCAAACTCAAATATTTTCTGCATTCCTGCCAGAAATGACCTGGTCATAGCTCAGTTGGACGCTTGTGTAAATAAAAAACTACCATTATGGAAAGTGGAAATGGTTATGATAGTATAATTATTAGTATTATGATGTGGATGACTAGCTAAACTGCAAATGGTGCTAATGATTTACCGGTCAGTGTGAATGTTTAACAAAAATTATTTAACGAAAAGTGGGTTACTTCTGTAAATGAAGCTTTTGAGTCATTTACCTTGCAGTGTTTGTAAGAAAAGATGAGAGGAGCTTATTAATATATAATCCAGTCTAATAGTGCAGACATAGATGAGACAGTCAGTACTGAGCCTGATTTATGATGCTACATTCATTATGCTACATGATAAATTTGGCAATTTCTAGTGTAACTTTAAAACACTTATTTGTTACTCTAATAAACAACAAAAATGCAGCAAATTATATAACAAATTATAACTGTGTCTCTCACATTAAAGATACTCCACTCAACATATAATGAAACATTATAAAATGGAAGTGCAGTACTGAAATAGGCAACCCTTCCTACATGCTCCCACTCTGCACCCCCACTCGATGTCTGTTAATGATTTTTTAAAGGGTTAAATATTTTTACATTGTCGGTGCACCCATTTTCCTTTCTCTGCTAACATTATATATGTTATTGTTTACATTTATTTTCATTTATTCAATGTTATAGCTTGTTGATATTCTTTACCTACCCCAGGCGCCGGAACAATTTAGCTTCACACTTTTAAATAATGAACAACAGGAGTCCCAGGTTACATTCAAGATAGGTTCGTAGGTTTTCTTAAGTTGAATTTGTATGTAAGTCGGAACTGTATATTTTATCATTGTAACCCCAGCCAGAATTTTTTTTGGGTCTCTGTGACAATTGGATTTAAAAAATGTGGGGTTGTCATAAGAACCAAGATTAACATAAAAGCTTATTTGTAGACACACATTTTATAACTCCTACAGCTGATTATCAAAGCCAGGGCTAAAGTACAGTGAATTACCAACATCCAGAGGTCCAATGTAACTAGGGGGTCGTCTGTAAGTTGGGACGCCTGTATTTTGTTCTTAGTATGTGTTTTAAAACTGAGGTAGGGGTTGGTTTGTGTAACAGACATATTTATTCAAATACATAGCTGTATTTTATTCCAAATGTATTTACTTTGAAATGGCAGCATGGTTTTGGAACAAAAGAAACTATAAGTTTTTATCATGAACTGGTACTGTTTAATGGCTCACATCCAGATAAAAGAAAATGTCATCATTGGGTGATGAACATCGCCATGAAAGCTGGAAGTCTCTGTCAGACTCCACAGCTTGTCTCTTCGTAAAATCTATAGCACTCTGCACATGTCAGACCAATACAGATCCTCTGCAAAATCGCCAGTACTGCCACCACTGTAGTATTGCCAGTATATGGAAGAAGCAATCAATACCCTAAGGTACATGTACGTTAGAGGGTTAAAAAAATGCTGTAAAAAAATAAAGAATCTAAAGGTTCAAATACACCCGTTCCCTGAAATTGTTTTATTTACAAAAGTTATTATGAATTAATTAGTAAAATTAATCGGTAACGCTGTGGTTGTGCTGACCAAAATAATATTGACGAACGGTCATTTAGAGCTCATTTGGAAATTTTCCCTGCTTCAAAGTACAAGGGATGAAATATTAAATACTGTCACTTGTAAGTGCAATTGTTATGCAAGAAAACAAGCCCTCATACAGCTCGTACATGAAAAGGTTATGGATTTTGAAGGTGGGGGGGAGTAAAAATGAAAACAGAAAATGAAAAGGGCCTCTGGCGTTAAGGGTTGAAATTATCTAATCAGTCTTTTTTTGATTGGACAGTACCATCAACTTGTTCAAGGCCTCCGTCCCTTCAAACTAGTCTTAAGACTAATAAGCAGTGAGTTAATATATTTCACATAAGCATTTATTAATTCTTGGATGCTTTTCAGAAATGAATTTTGTTATAAAAATAATTTGCAGGATATCCCCTTTAACTAGTCATCAGGCAATGAATTACAAAGACATTAATTTATTATGTTATGTCAGGAATAGGCAATATTCTTATGATGCATAATTATACCACTAAAGTTTATATACAGCTACATAGAAATATACTGGAAAAGGCCACACTGATGAATTAAGAATGATTGCTCACTGCAACGTTTATTAATTGCAGGTTGACTGAAGTCATAGCCCTGATGTTAATGGCAGCCTACTTCAAAAAGACATAAGAAGACTTGGCTATAATTGCCCTTCTTCCAACATTATAAAGCCCGTTTCTATTCATGAGCTGAAAGCATTTCTAAAACTAGACTCTCTTAATGAGCATAGAATTGTGTTGATGACTTTCTCTACTAATAGACAGAATCATGGTAATAATCATCTAGAAAACAGCTGTCCTTGTACCTTGTAAATGTTCATTGACTTTCCAAGGTCTTAACCACAGTGGTCACCTGGCCTGAATGCAGTAATTGAAAGATTAGTGTATTAGAAACAAGTAAATATTAGGAATTTCTTATTAGCAAGAGTTCCTCAAGTTACTTTAAAAAGACTTTTTGCTCTATACTGTACTGTAATATTAGGTTATATTAGTATCAATTCCCAGGTTGTTCTCTCTTTATTTTATTTCTAATTCCTTACAATCTTTACTCCTTCTCTGTGCTCTGCTAGTAGTGTTATTGTATTCAGAATCCAGTTTCTTTCTTAAAGGGGCATCATCAATGTAGCTACAAGTCAATTGCCAGTTCCCAAAGGTTAAGACACCTACCCTCTGGAAAGGGCTGGAGCAATGAGGTTTCCAGTGTTCCTGTGAACTGTTATCCCATTTTCTGATTTCTGCCTAATTTACCTGTTTTTAAACCAATTCAGCCTATCCTGACATCCGTAAGTTTACCATAAAGAAATTAGTTTTACCTTCGTAAACTAATTGTATCCAACATGAACATGCAGCTCCTTCCATGAACTCAGCCTATCCACTAGCCAATTCCCATCTGCCCCATTGGTGATACAAACCAAGGTCTTTTAGACATCTAATTCAGCCTATAACAATCTGGTATAGAGTCATGGTGGTTCGCAGGAATGCAGTTCAGACTCCTGTACAGAGGTTAAAGGGCATATACAGTACAAACCACTTTATGGGTGCAGTGGGGAAGATTTATCATTGTTTTGTATACTAGACCAGGGCACAGTAGGTCTAACCAGTTTTTTGCTGTGCCAGATTTATCTTTGTGTCTGATACAGAGTTATCTTTTGTCTGATGTATTTTAAGACTGTCAAGTTGTATATTGCTCCATCTATTAGTTAGTCTAGTTTGCAGTGCCAAATAAATAACTTTTATTTAACGCACTCATTTTTTGCTGAGGTCACACCCCCTTTTCCCGAGCCCTTGCCCCTTTTTCCTACAATCCTGAAAAGTGCCTAAACTGATCTAAAACCCCAAATAAATGGTATTTTAGACACTCCCCCAGTGAATACCAGTTACAGCATCTCTGTAGAACGCTTGTGTCCTCTATTACCCTTCTCCTGGCGAGACAATTCCCTATTTGTATGCCTCTACAAGATAGGTTTTTGAGACAATTATTCTTTGCAATATCATATCTCAAAATCCTATCCGACATGTGTCTAAATGCAGCCACCCAGTGTTTGTGTAGTGTGCTGTGACACATACAGGGTTTAGCATGCCACAATATTGTTTTTTATTTGCTTTAGTGATAAATTTGAGGTCTTAACCAAAATTGACCTGAGGTGGGTCAATACATCTGTAAGTTAAGAAGATTGTGGTGTGACTTCTTTACATTCTCATAATACGACCCCCACTCCATCTTGCAGGATAGCTTGCAACTACTTCTGGGATCTTGGGAAATAATAATGAAAATTACTTGGAAATTACTTGTTTTTTTCCTGATAGAATTATTTTCCTGTGAGGATAGCATATAAAGCTACTAAGCTGTTTGTTACTTGGTATTTAATAAAATATCTAGTACTCTCCAATAAAATGATTATTTCCATTTTCCATTCTAAAGAAATATAATGGAGATTCTTATTTTTTGTTCACAGGAGAAATTGACTCACCATTGCTGTTCACATTCTATAAGGGACTGCGGGCCCTTATTAAGCATGTGATGCTTTGCAATATTTTTATGGATCTGTGCTCTATTACACTCTGTTACACATCAGTACACAGTAATCAGGAACAGCGTGTGCCAAGCATATTCAAGTGAATCTTCCAGCATTTCCAATAGTGTGGTCGTTGGAGAGCTGATAGGTGGCTATTCTGCACAGTGAAAGCACATGTGAACTGTACTTAAGTATTATTTCCAGAACACAGTCATAAAGACAGCTGGAGACTAATTTTTATAGAATTCACTTGTATCTCGTAGGGAGAAGTCGCATATGCTGCAAATATGCATATTGTTCGACATTATCATGTCTATGAGATGTTTTTGGGATGCGATGTTTAACTTTAACTCATGAAAGTAACCACTGATAAATAAATATATTTTGTATAACAATCACAATGGCCTATGCAAGTGCAGAGGTAAGCCATGTTTAGAGGAGGCAGCCGTGTTTGTGAGAGCCCTATAAACCGCTCATTCACAAAAGGAACCACCAGTATGATATATGGTGTATGAAGGAAGGGTACTTTTACAAAGTACACATTACGGACCGGACTCTTCCTGTTGCTGCAATATCAATATACTATAACATCACTTAAAGATATAGCACAGGTCAACATGACCCAAGGTTAGAGATGGGCGAATCTATTCTAATGATTCTTAGAATAAAAAATTTGATTAATCACAAAGCCGAAGTTTATGCTGATTCGCGAGAACAAAGTTGTTTTTTTTCCCCTCATGTTTCTGCTAAATGGGCGCAAGAACAACGTGTTACATGGGGCAGAGAACTCTGGGAAGGAGAAAGGAACACCCCCGATGACATCTGCAGACCTGTAAGCCAATCAGCGACCGGCAGGCTTATGTGATGTCCCACAGCCCTATAAAACTCAGCCATTTTCTATCTCAGCACTTCACACTTCATGTTGTAGCGTCCAGCTTCTGCTATTGTACTGTGCGATTCTTGCTGCAATCCCTTGCTGTTCTCTAAGGGGGTTCTATATACTCCAAATAGGAGTTCTATTTAGTGACAAAAAAAATCGAATAGAAGAAATCTGTTTGACATTCATGCATCTGTAGTAGCGATTGGTGGACCAATCCCTGGTTGTTCTCTAAGGGGGATCTGTATACCCCAAATAGCAGTTCTATTTAGTGACAAAATCGAATAGGAAGTAATCTGTTTGACATTCATGCATCTGCAGTAGTGAGCTGTCAGTTGTGGGTTATCTGTATAACGCACATTGCAATACCTTATTGTGGCTCTAGTTTACAGCCATATTTACGTGTGAAATCCACGTAGTTTATACAGTGATTTTCGCTGAAATTACAATGTCAGTTGTGGGGTATCTGTATAACGCACATTGCAATACCTTTTGGGGGCTCTAGTTTACAGCCAGATTTACGTGTCAAATCCACGTAGTTTATACAGTGAAATGAGTCGGGGTTCTAACTACCTATCTCAGCTACTATTCTGATGCTGCCACCCGCCTGATGCCACACATCTGCTGCTAGTTGCACCATCTGTCTCCTACAATCTTTACCAGGGACTGGAATTGTCCGCCACCTCCACACTATATCATGGTGCCACTCTGCAGGCTCCTGCTGCTTCTGATGCCACCTTCACACTATATCATTGTGCCACTCTGTGGCTCCTACTGCTGCTTCTGATGCCACCTTCACACTATATCATTGTGCCATACTGCGGGCTGCTGCTGCTGCTGCTACTGATGCCACCAACGCACTATATCATTGTGCCACTCTGCCGCCCTTGCTGCTTCTGATGCCACCTTCATACTATATCATTGTGTCACTCTGCGGGCTTCTGCTGCTTCTGATGCCACCAACACACTATATCATTGTGCCCCTCTGTGGGCTCCTCCTGCTGCTACTGATGCCACCAACACAATATATCATTGTGTCACACTGCCGCTCTTGCTGCTTCTGATGCCACCTTCACACTATATCATTGTGCCACTCTGCAGGCTCCTCCTGCTGCTGCTGCTGCTACTGATGCCACCTTCACGCTATATCATTGTGCCACTCTGCGGGCTCCTGCTGCTTCTGATGCCATCTTCACACTATATCATTATGCCACTCTGCAGGCACCTCCTGCTTCTGATGCCACCAACACACTATATCATTGTGCCACTCTGTGGGCTCCTCCTGATACCACCTTCACGCTATATCATTGTGCCACTCTGCGGGCTCCTGCTGCTTCTGATGCCACCTTCACACTATATCATTGTGCCACTCTGCAGGCTCCTGCTGCTTCTGATGCCACCTTCACACTATATCATTCTGCCACTCTGTGGGCTCCTGCTGCTGCTACTGATGCCACCTTCACACTATATCATTGTGCTGCCACTGCTGCTGCTACTGATGCCCCCTTCACACTATATCATTGTGCCACTCTGCGGGCTCCTGCTGCTTCTGATGCCACCTTCACACTATATAATTGTGCCACTCTGTGGCTTTCCCTGTTACTGCCACCATGTTTCTGCCACCTGTGGGATCCTGCTGCTGCTTCTGCTGCCGCCACCTCCACACTCTTATTATTGTGCCACTTTGTGGCCTACCATGTTTCTGCCACTCTACAGCCTACTCATGCTTCTGCCAACTGACCGCTGTCTCCCTGGAACACCCTGTGATTTCCATAATGCTGTTTTCACCCTCCATCACTCTATGACGTTGCCACTATGTTTAGTTTTCCCCTTCATTTCATCTGTCAGAAGGATGAAAAGCTTCAGGATTGATAGCCAAAAGCAGGAATGGATACAGAACACAGAGGACATGCAAGTATCCAATTTGCTGCTCATCTCTATTCTGGATCAACTCCTGTTTGTTTTTGGCTTTAGCAATACTGATGGATTATTGACCGATTGAAAGAGGACACTGATTGTTGTTATCTGTTCGTGATTGTTTATAAAGTTCTTTGATATAATGTTACATTAAAAGTTAAGTTATATCCAGAAATGGAAAAGAGACTTATTAATCCAACTGCACAGATAAAAGGTTAAAACCCTCTAACAGCCAAGACTCAGTGTGATGGATGAAGTTTTCAGTATAAACAATTCGCTTAGCAAAAAAAAGCTCTTAATGTATATGCATGTCATAATATTTCTTTTTTTTGTAGGTGTATGAAAAAACTATATAAAAATAATGTTGCAAAAAAAACATGAATTCCATTTCAACGACTGCTAAATCTATAATCTTGAACGCCAATGGCCCGGGTAATTACCATATTGTTAATCTGTGAGAATAATGGCATTACAAGCTTCAAACAAAGCTCCAATAAGTCCACACAGCAGCTTTGATGGTGTCAACTCCGCTTTTTATACAGTTATGAGATTAAGATGTATTCACCTCTGCTCCCGTGGAAACCACCTCGTTTATTTCGCTCAATTTTTGTAGAAGGCTCTGCAGAATCATGTGTATCCTGATTAAACTAATCACTTTCATTGCCATGCCACTAGAGAATTTGCCAATTACATTGTTCTGCTAAGCATCCCATTCGCAGTTATAAGCATAAATTGTTTCATTTTCGATTTGTTTCATTAGTGCAACTGTGATTATGACAGATGGTGTTTGGTTGTCTGTTAGAGAAAATTTTGTCTCTATCTTAGCTCATGAACGTGTGGCTTCGCCTAGAGGAGTGAGGTCAGCCGCATCTTGCAATATTTAGGCACTTAGTCCATAGACTGTTAACTGATACTGCTTCTTCCATTCTGTATGGTTTATTATCAATTCCTAAAGCACTGAAATTCCATGAAGACAAGATCACTTTTATGTCTAAGTTTTTCTGTGAAGATTGCATTTATAGGAAAAGTGAACCAGTGGAAAATGTAAATCTGTGGACAATCACATCTGGCTCTTTTGGAACTGATGGTAGAATGTTAAAAACCAGCTAGAGTTTTTTCACATCATATATATTCGTTTTGTTAATGAATCTGCCAATTTGTAAGATCCTTATTCTAGCTAAATTGTATTAATGGGGCTTAACTTTGCATTAAACGTAAACACAATTCCATAGGTTTATGGAGAGAATGTGGAAAACACCTACATAAGAATACACACAGAAACCAAATTACTAGTGTGTTATATCTTAGCAAGATAAAACCCATTTATAAAGGACACTCAGAGAGATCGCGAAATAGATAATGTGTGCCATCGGACCAAATGCTTAAACCATCTTCCAGTAAACAATTCTGTTCTTGTAGAGTTTGCCCTTCAAAGCATTTTACACTCAACTCCTTTCAAGATCTAGTATGGTAAACTTGAGACTGATCGCACTACAAAGTAGATAGGGGTCCACTATTCATAAACTGAAAATTGGTCACAGACTAAAAAAAAATCTCTAAATTGATATGTGAAAATGGGAAAGGGGCTTTAGGTCTAAAAACAATGGCCACCTATCTGGCGCACCCGAAACGTGATTACAGTGCTTTGGTGATTCCTCCCTCATAAAAAACTTACAGATCGTTGGGCCCCCGTAACTATGGGCCATGAACCAGTTTCTGTTAGAGTTTGCATGTTCTTTTAGTGACTAATTGCTTGCAAAGTTAAGAATTTAAGAAGTGTGCTCCAAATTTGTGTTGCACACAACCTTTTGTAGAACAACTGCATATTTTCATGCGACACAAACCTCTGCACTGAAGGGGGGTTTCAGCGCGGTACTCAGTCAGAACCGTGTTGCGCCAGATTTAAAATGCATATAGTCCAAAACAGAATGCCATGTAAAGGTACACCAAAAAAAGTGGTTGCACGCTGTCAGAAGCAGAGCCAGTGAGGGAGCGATAGATTTATGAAGAGGCAAGCGACAGAAATCGCTGAAATCTGGTGCCCTCTGCACTAACACAGGTAACTGCATATGTACACACTGTACTGTTTATAATAAAGTTGTCCCCGTATTTTTAAAATTACACAGTTATACTTTCATACACATACAAAGTTCTACAATCATACACAACCATTTTAATTACCACTCTTACACATTACACAATGGCATACATAAATCATACGCACAATTTATGTACTCAAATATATATATATAATATAGATACTCTTACATACATTATTTACAACTAATAACGTGTATACAAACACAGTGGCCAGATTTATACAACTGGCTAGTGATGGCAAACCTTTTAGAGACCAATGCCCCAAACTACAACAAAGACAGCTTATTTATCGCAAAAGCGCCGAGACAGAAATTTAATTTGGATTGATACTCCCTGCTCGTCACATGTTTTAATGATACAGCACCCCTGAGGGACACCAATTAAGCAGAAAATAAGTCCCAGGTAAGAGCGTCACTTTAAAATTGCCCTGTGCACAGCAAGTCCTGGGCTTGTCGGGATTGCAGGAAGATACATGGGTCATCTCTGGTGATGGCCTGGGTTGGATGCCCACTGAAAGGGCTCTGGAGTGACACCTCTGCACAGTGCATAGGTTAGCCATCATGGGCTAGACTCTCATACGTCCAACAAAGCAGATTATGTGGATTCACTCAGTTTATATTCAGGATACAGTTGAAACCCGGGAGTCCAGTGCACAATGTTCCGTGTCGAGCTGGTAGCGGTTGTTCTGTGTCAGGGTGGGTAGTGGTCTGTATTAGTGACACAGTTTGCTACAGATGAGATCAGGGAATGTTGATTATGTATAAAGGTCTAGCAGTTGCACTAGATATTCCTTCATGGGTTTTGTCTGCTATTGCCACGCATAGAAAAGTTTGTAATTTCAGACCAAGTGAACTTTATAAGAAATGTCTTACAATTGCAAAACATACCACTTGGCAATGTGTTGTAGATGATTTGTACATATATTGTCAGAACACTATATTGACGCACATGTAAAGTACAAAGTATAAAGTACCAAACAAACCGGCTGAAAGATATGCAGAATAGTCGTCTGATTTTGTTTTGACATCCACAAGGCATTTCATGACATGAGACCCTGACTCAGTCATTTACACGAAAAACTGTAGAGTACACGTCTAACATCTACACAATAAACTATGTGAATGTATGTACTGTACAATTCTATGTAATAATCTTGATCCTGTGTAAATTTGATTCTGTCCGTTTATGTGTTTTCTTTTTCCAGTAAAGGCATACATAAATGCTTTAGAGTTCACTACCTTTACAGTTAACATAAGGGAAACTCCGGAAAACAGGCTGGATCCATTTGTCTATATGCTCTTGTCCTAGTTTTGGAGGAAAATCACTTTTAAAAGGGAAACATGTACCAGGGACCTCATTTCACTAAAGACAGGTTAACAAGAAGCCCATTACACTGCAGTTGCAAATATTTGCCGCTTCTGCTTTCCCCAACGCATTGGCTCATTACATATAATTGTGTGTCATCCCTGAACACGAAGCAAACTTCGGTGTAAGCATCACAGGGGTTGGGGCTTTTGTTTGGATTATATTTCAAAAAAGAAAATGTGACTGTCTGGACTGTTGTTACTCACTCCTAGCCTTGGTCCCTCTTTAGATGCACTGTATTGGTATTTATTATTCATAAATACATGCACTAATTTTCGAACATTAGACACTGTTTTTTTACCAATTTTGAAAAATATAGTTATTTCAGATTCTTTCTTATTTTAGAGTCTGTCTCTTGTAATCCACAGAGCCATAGCGGTTAGGTCTGTATAGCATTCCTTAGATAGAAACCAGTGTAATTGCGCTCCAAAGTGGAATACAGGCCTGGTCCCCTAATGAAGAAACCTCAAATTAATACGACCCCTAGTTACATAACGGACTCTGGATTTGGTAATTTTATTGTACTTTAGTATTTAGGGCTACAATAAAACGTTATAAGTATAAGGTGTCGGTAGTTACGATTTATGGTTAATCCTGGTTCTTATGACAAATCAACATTTTAAAATCAATGGTCACACGAGACCAAAAAAGTTCTGGATGGATTACAATGTAAAATATACAGTCCGACATTACATACAAACTCCAAACTTAAGAAACACACCTACAGACCCTATCTGGAGTTAACCCGGAGACTGCCTGTAATGTACGGTCAACAATCTGAAACACCAGTAGGAAAGCATGCTTCTTAATGTTTTAAAAGCCCAAGGGGATGGGTACTTATCATTTGTTCTGTTTCTATAATATATCTCCCTAAATTGCATCAAAGTGTTAGATTGTACTGTGGTAGCCATGGACGAGCCACAGAAGACGATGAAGAATGAAGGCAGTACCATTATTGAGGTAACTGAGTATGTTGGTTTTGAGGTGAGTTTACGGAATAGTAGTTCTCTTAATCAGACATGATGTTTATGCAGGAAAGTCACTGCATTTATACACACTAAACCAGTGATCATCAAAATTATTTAAAAAACCCTCTAACAACAGATTGATTGAATACGGGACATCTTATTTACGACAGGCCCGACAATTAAACACAATAAAAACAACATGAACCCTGACGATCTTCATCTGCTTGGAGACAATACTGGTTCTATCTAAGGACCATGCTGTACAGACTGTAGCATATGTACTGTGGATTTCACTCGTCTTCTTACATGGCCATAAATAATATATTGGCTACAAATAAAGACTAGGAGACATGTATGGACTGCTTCTCTACGCCAGTTGCTGGAGCAAGCAGAAAGCAGTGTAATATCACAAATGCTGTTGCAACAATGGCAAGAAATTGCAGTTAAATTGCGACTACTTCACTCCACCCATCTGGGCGTGGCCAGTGGAGCAGGGCGGATATGATAATGGTAGACCAGTGGACTGGCACGATGCAGAGTGACTTTTGTTTTTGGGGGCACCCACTTCAAAAGGCTGCGAGATGATTCCACCAACATATTTAAGATGCTTATGATCCAATGGGGGAGCACATTTTACCTTGATGGAAACAAACAGTACGAGAATATAAACATCTGTGTTTCATTAAATTTGTAACAGTCTGCTGGCCCCTGCCCAAGTTAAAAACAATTCATAATCTGTATTTTCCAGTGTACAGCAATTGAAAAAAACTATTACTGTCAAACTAAAGTGAGGATGATTCTTTAAAAGCACACATAAATTTGATGAAGGTTCTTCTGGATCAAGTTCATTTCAGTATGTAATCTACAGCATTTGATTTAGTGGTTATTCAGTGAGCTACATGATTTTTTTTAAACACAACGAAATGAAATGTGCCTGACTTGAAAAAACCAGAGATTTTATCCCACAAATATGCAATGAATTGTTAGGCTTATTAGATACACAGCATGCAAACTAAGGAGCAATAGCGATTAAATTTTGAGTGAATCATTTAGGGGGGTTCAATAGGCTAGTTTGTAGGTCGTCAATGTACAATAAAATAATATGTCATATAGGTCACCGGACGATATTAGACATTACTCATTTCTATAACTTTCTTATGGTAGTACCTTGTTTTTTGCACATTATAAAAATCATTGTTGAGGAAATTTGCTTGTTTTTGCATCACCAGTTCTCTAAACGGCTAATATTTAAAAAAATTTTATATATTGGGATGTATTAGGGCTATTATTTTTGGAGCAGATATCTTTTCTTACTTTTTGATTGGTATCATGCCGGAGGTAAATGTTACTTGTGATCACATTTTTCCTTTTTGTTTTGGGAGGTTGGATTGAAAGGTCGTAATTTTTGCAGCTTTTTTAACTCATTTTTACTGCGGTTTACTGTATATCAGGTTCAGTAACCATTTATTTAATCTACAGGTTGTTATGGATGTGGTGATACCAATATTGATGGATTTTCATTTTATTTTTAATTTAAAATTAATTTTATATGTAGGGGATCTTGTATTCATTAAGCTTATTATTTTTTTTTAATTTACAATTTTTTTTTTTAAACTTGTTTTTTTTTTTTTTACTGTTCTCTTGATTCCAGGGTTGGGACTGAACATGTGATCATTGATACAGGTATATAACAAGTGTCTCTCAAGAAGTCGTCAACGACACTTCAAGACAGCGGGGTTGCATTGCAGGTCAAAAGGGCAGCATGACGAGATCTCAAAGTGACCATCACGAGTGTTGAAGGCAGTCTCCATTAATCCCCTTCGCCAATTTGTTTGGGATGAGGGATGAAATTATAGTCCCACGAAGTCAACTTAGTGAAGACTTAGACTCATGGAGGCGGTCAAAGAGTTCTGTAATCCAGGGAAAGTGGGTAGGGGTATCTTCTGTAAACTTATTAAGCCCACAATGCAGCGGTGGAGAGAGAAAGAAAAACCATACTTCTAGGCACAAAAAAGAATACAGCAACGGGAAGGAGACGAAAGACTTGCAGATGAACCCTTTTCTCAGATTCTCTTGGATATAGGCAGACATAGATGTGGTCTCGGATACGGGGGGGGACAATGGGTATTCCGACCTCATGGTAGAGACGTGCCCGGACGCAGCTCATATCAGGCAGTATAAGGATAGGTGTGGTGGTAGAGTTTATGCATTGCTTCTCCAAGAAGACGTTGAAAAGTCTGTATTATAGGGAAGACCCACCAGAGGCTTGCAGGATACGGAAGCAGACATGGTGGACACCGGACGAAGAACCGAGAGAAGCGAGGACTGGCACTCTTGACCCACAGCGAAGAAGCTCACCAGTATGCAAGTCGAGCACTTGGGCGCATGTTGCTGGAAAACCACGGAGACCCACCAGACTGAATGACAGACGTAGATCGGGGGGGAATGTTCTGGGCGGGCGCAAAAGAGGCAAACGTGTTACTGTCTCAGACGAGAGCACTCTGCAGGGGTCAGGCCAGCTTTATCACTGCAGGGATTCCCACAGCAGCAGATCCGGAGGGCGGCAGAGGTGAAGTTGTAAAACAGGAGGGCAGGTGGGGCTACGGTGAGTCTTGGATTGCACTTGGTCAAGAGATGCTCCTCATAGCGCCCTCAGTAAACCATAGGGCGCTCTGAGTGGCCAGCAGAGAGAGAAATGACTCAGAGTAGACGGCAAGTCAAATGCAGACGCGTGTCTTTAATTTGTCCAGAAACACATTTTTAAAGGTTGGAACCAAGGCGGATTGGTTCCAGGCTAGTCCTCAGAAGCCAGGGTTGGTACGGAAACAGCCATAGTCACTGACAGATGAATATCCTGACGAAAGGTCAGCAGAGCGTCTCAGCAGAAGCAGAGACGCCGTGGCTGGTTCTCAGCAAACGGAAAACGGGTATAAGAAGCACTGAGTGCTAGCCCCTGCAAAACTTGGCTCCCCATCATATTTAGTGGCCATAGATATTCTCAGACTTGAGGTTCATGGAGGCAGACAAAACCCGAGAAAGGTGAAGGAGAAACACAAGAATTTGACACTGGTGCATGAGTAGCCATCACATGCACTGCCACATGGCGGTTGACTTGTCCAAGATGGCTGACCTTTGCACGGCCAGGGCGCCACATGATGTAAGACAGCGAGACAGATTAGTGGAACCTGTGGAAATCCATGCCGATCGACTGTCAAGATCAGAGGTAGCGTATCCTCTGTACCACCGCCAGACGATGATGTAAGCCGACACGGGGACCGGAGCTATGTGTGGTACCTGTTTTAACCACTGCCGCTGCAAAGAAGGTTGGACTTGTTGTGGCGTGGTAACACCAGTTGTTAGACAGGGGTGACAATGGCGGCCAAGGGCAGTAGTTGCAGCATCATATGGCAAACTCGTGGTCAGGGACAAAGGCAGGAGGGCAAGATAGGCAGTACAGTCAGGACTGAATCCGCCCTTTAAATTTCAGATGGCCGGGCCGCCGGCCTAGGAGGTGGGGAGGAAGTGCGCGCTGATGAATCGGTAGACCGCCGCGGAGCACCACTGGGTAAGCGAGGCTACCTATGATAGGGACACCAGGAGGCAACGGTTTGCACTGTGACCCAAGAAATGGGTCGCAGGAGAACCAGTGAAACTAACAACCCATCTGTTTAGGATGCATAAACCTATGTCTCCATTAAACCATCCATGTCAGATTTTTAGCTGTGCTTGGCCAAGGTCTTGGTCATGTCTAATGTAATGGGATAGTGAACCTTTACCTTTTCCTGCTGATTGTACAGCACCATGAAATAATGGGCTCTACAAAAACAAAGAAAAAAAACAGCGCATGTTATTAAAAGAAGTCTACCACCACTTTTTGACCATACAAAGCTGCGACACAATGTAAGAGTAGCTGTCCTGGGAATCTTTGCTATATTGTGTGTGTTGTTAGTACAAAAGGACTGTAAAAAAATACATTTTATTCACAGATTGTTTCCTAGACTTTGAGGCACTGTATGATTTTTCCAAAACTGCCTAGTCCATTGCTAATCTCAAATATGCGTGGCCTTAGAGTCTCTTATGGAACAAGGTAGGTGTTGTTGAAGAAGGAGTAAAAATTCCAACAGGTTACCGGTGACTGTATAGTGTCTTATTTTAAAACACCCCCCCCCCCCCCCCCCCCCCCCCCCAAAAAAATCTATCTGTGATAATTTCGTGGACTTAAAAGTAAAGGGTCCACATTTCACTATTTTCTTTTTTTTTTTTAACCAAGAATATAAAACCAGACCAGTACATATAGGGGGAACAAAGACCATATCCAGTGTTATAAGGCGGCAAAATGTAATCACATCGGGTGCACAAGCCAAACTAGACGTATTAAGCTAGGAGCCTTAGGTCATATACATTGTCTGAAAAAAATGAGAAGAAAGAAGGGGGTCTGCCACCATTCAGGAGATCGTGATCAATGACCGGCCAGCAAGAGATCCACCCCTTACAGTAGTGGGCCTGTAGAATCAATTTAATCAGTATTACAAACATAAATAGCACAGAAGTAGACACGGACCTCAGGAAAAGAAGAATTTCAAAGAATAACTTTTCAGGGGTCCAACTATACAAACAAGTTCAAACCTTAACACGCCATGAGCCTCTAAGCACGGTTTACGGATTATAGGGAATAGGGAAAGTTGTCCTCGAATCGCATCCCAAGGGGACCAGACTTTTAAGAAAGTGATAAGACTTTCCTGTACGGTCGCAGTCATGGATTTCCAATGCGCATATGGGTATGCGGGGGCACATAGATCCAGTTGTGAAGGGGAGAGCGGCTCGCTTCCAGTTTGAGCGGAAGATGAGGATCGGGTCTTCGCGGCCGAACAGGTATATTGTAGAAACAATTTAGAGTGTGTTTACCCAGATTGGTAGGGGGATGGACATTATAAAAGGAAAGCGACAGGGTTTTCTCAAGAGTGGTTCCCAGAGTTTAGTTCCAACACAGTTTGGACCTTGCTCCAAAGGGTGTATATGTGGGCCGTCCAAGAAAATATGAAACCGGAAGCTCCATGTGCCCTTACACCTCCAATCCCAAAACAATATGGGTATTGTGGATTCAGTTGTCGGGAGCAGTGCTGGGGTGTGAACAACATTCACCTATTTTCTACAACACTGGCTGGACATGTTATTACTGGACCGTTACAAATCACTTGTAATTATGGTTGAAGAACTAACTATGTAATTGCCATGTGTGCTCTAGTGTACAATGCACTTAGGATTCTTTTATCGTTTTTACTTGGGAATATATGTTGGATAATATTATGCCTCATTAGCTGTGTGCCATTAGAGTAAGAGGCGTAAAAGGCTAACACTATTATCGCTAGGATGTGCTGGTAATCCTATTTTCAACATTTGATATGTGTGTCCAAAGTAGTGTGTCCTACTGAACATTTAGCGCATTCTAAAAGATCTTTTAAACGATTAATCAGCTTGACTAATGTGGTACCATTTACAGAATAAACATGCTTAGAACACTTATTAGAATAACAAACTGAGTAGCCATAATTATCAACTTCAGTAGCAAATCATTATTTTTATTTTGGAAATCTATGCTTTAAACTTTATATCATAGTAAATTATAAAAAAAGGTGTAGAAAAGTCTTGTAGTAGACAGAGGCGAGCCCTACTAAATGCTCGAGTGCTCGACTGGAGTTGAACTTCCTATGCTCGAGTGGCTCGTTCGAATAACGAACCCCATGAAGGTCAACTCGAGATTTTTCAAGGGCGACCCAAAGGGGGGACCCGTGAAAATGTGTCATTTATGAGAAATAAGGAAGCAGTCCTGTGTCTTCATTTTTTCTATTAAATGGAAATTCATGGCACTTCACAAAAAAGGAGCATTTGACCCAGTGTCTTTTAAACATCTGACAAGTGTTCTAACACCACATATTGTTATTCACATACTATTGGAAGAACACCTTTGACTGCATAAATGTTTTCTGATAAGTCTAGCAGATGTACGGAAACATCTGCAAGTGTTACTCCAGCTGTGTCACGCTGTGTTCTTGTCACTTAAATGATCCTTAATGCTCCTGTGTTAGCACTGTGTTCTTCACTGTTCCTCCATTCTGCTGTTTCCTTAAAGGGGGATTATGCCACGAAAACAAATTGACTGCAAAGCATGTCAAAGAGGTTAAAATATTTCAAAAAATCTATTTGGAATGGGTACGGAAGAAAAAATACCCGATTCTTATGTGTATTATGATGCTTGTTCAGCCTCTATTCTGCTCCACACAGAAGCAGATGTGGGAGTGGCCTATACGGGCACAAGACCGCATGACAGCGGCAGTTATTGCACAAAACTCAGTGCCACAGAGCGCTCAGCCGTCACAGTATCCTTCCACCTGCTGTGCTCACATAGTCCCTTGCACTTTACTGATCCAATAGAAATGTGTCATACGCCCCCAAAAAAAGTTGGTTGCAGCTGTCAAAAGCCAGTGCAGGGGGCACCAGATCCATGAAGAACGTGCGGCAGCAACCGAATCTGGCGCCCCCTGCACACTACACAGGACACTGCACATAGACACTGTACTATGTATTCTCACAGATCCATGGTCGGTAAGGCTGGACATGCATGGATGCATAGATAAATAGGTGAAGCTTCCACATGTTACTGATCTTTAGGCTAATTCCCTGCTATCAGGGAAAGGGGCCCCTGTTTGTAGGATCAGCAGGGTATGCATGGAGGGACAGTGCATGGTGGAGAGTACGGGATGAGGACAACTCAGGAGAGCAGTGGTAGCAATGGAGGGACAGTGCTGGTGGAGAGTACAGGAGGAGGGACTGCCAGGTGGTAGCATGGCAGGGACAGTCAGTGCATGGAGGAGAGTACCGGGAGATGGCCTCAGGCTGAGAGAGATCAGAGCTCAGCCTGTATGTGTTATCTCCTGCAGCCTCTGTGTGACCTGACTAATGGTGAGGAGGAGGAGGGCTGCTACATGTTGACTATAACTCATGTTGGGGGAGGACTCCTCTGTTGCCGCAGATGTACATGTATGTCTGCACGCTACCTGATCTGAGCTGTAGGCTCATGTGTGACCCTTGGACTAATGGTGGAGATACAGAGGAGGACTGCAGGACTGCCAGATGGTAGCATGGAGGGGACAGTGAATGGTGAGAGAGTACAGTGAGACTGCATCAGGAGGGTAAAGAGCTCAAGCCTGTTACTTGTGTTATCTCTGCAGCCTCCTGTTGAACCTGACTAATGTGGAGGGAGGAAAGGGCTGATACATTGCTATGATCCATGTTATGGGGGATACTCCCTCTGGGCAGGCAGGATAGTCATGTCTGGCTGCAGTTACCTTGTATTTGTTGCTGTAGGCTCCTGTGTGACCTGACTAATGGGGAGAGAGGAGAGGCTGCTACATGCTATGATCAATGTTATGGGGATCCTCTGTGCAGAAGAAGATAGTCATGTATGTCTGAAGCAGTACCTTGTATCTGCTGCGTGTGAAGCCCTGTGTGACCTGGGACTAATGGTGGAGGCAAGGAGGGGGGTACATTGCTATGCTCCATGTTATGGGGGGCCCTCTGTGCAGCAGAGTCATGTATGCTGCAATACCTTGTATTGCTGATGGAAGCAACATGGAGCAGTGGAAATCACCTCATTCACTGGTTTTTTTTTGTAGAAGGCTGAGCTCTCTGCCCCCCTCTCACTTCCTATTGGCTGGCAGTGTGTCAGCTGATATTCAGTGGGAGAGGAGCTGTGTGGACGTTGTGTCGGTAGTGAGAGCAGCTGCTGACTCCCTGGAGCAGACTCGGCCAGATCAGTGTTGTCAGGACGGGAACAGATACCCATAGGGGCGCCCAGCAACCAGGACAAAAGGAGTTAGTTATATCAGAAGCCTGCTATTTTGTTAATAAGTGTAAATGATTTTGATGAAAGTACTGGTCACAATGCGATTGGACCCCCCAATTACAGCCCTTGCTAGGTGACACAACACCTTTAAGTGAAAGGTCGATCAAGCAGGCAAAATACTGTCGCGAGCAGCGGAGACCTCAAGTCTGGTAGAGTGACTATTAAGCTCGGACTTGGAGTATCTCGTCATTCTACTTGTTATTTATGAAAAGGCTTGAACTTTTACTGTTAAAATGTGTTTTAGTGCAAATTGTGTACATTGTAAAAAGAAAAAAAAAGATACAAAGTACTAAACTTAACATGGTCTGGAGATCCCAAATATAGTGTATATGTTTTTTATAACGACTGCTATGTAAACAGTTTTGTGACACAAATACCGTTCACAAGGCCTGGTATTGAGATTAGTGGCCCCAAATCAACAAGTGTGGAAGTTTACACAAGAGAATATAGGGGTAAAGTGCAAAATCACAGGGCCAGAAGAGTCTCTGTCAAAAGGGGCTTCTTATAGAGCCAGGAGACTATTAGGATACATTAGGAATGTGGAACAAGATCCTAAACAGAGATTCCATTGTGTTTATTCATCTGTTCAAATAAACAGTCGCGAACTTGAAGAAGGCTTTGAGAAGCCTTTGCAGAAGCCTTTGAGACTCCCGCTCCTATAGTAATCTGTTAACGCTTATTTATATAAAGTAGCATCCAAATGAGAAACAGATGAGCACTGAATAGAGTAGATAATTCAGGGAACTGTCCTTTCATGTATAATGTAAATAATGTACCTTGGGTAAAGATGGGCGAATTTGTTAAAATCTGTTTGTCCCGAATATTGCCAATTTTTTGGAAAACATTCGTTGGGGGGAGACCCGAACATCAAAAGAATCACGTTGTTTGAAAAACCAAAGGCATTCGGGCGAGAGCGAGTGTAGGGTGTTGTTAGAAACATGTGCATGACTTAAATTTGGCCCATAGGGAGGTGGTTTGGTCTTCAAACAATGCCTGTGTTTAGTATGACACGCAATGACAGCCGCGCTCTTAGAAGTCAGCTTATTCACTTCCATGTGCACTTTACATGGCCACTTCCACAAATAAGAGGACTGCGGGAGGAACAACTGACAAGGTAAGTTTTGCCAGCTAAAGGACCGGAGCTGAGGGCCAGATTCCCACTATACATCAAAGCGTCACTCTCTTTACATGAATCAGATGATTCCAAATAGATTACGACAAGAACCAGTTTCTGTTAAACGCAAGGAGATACATATGGAAAGCCCCCACAAAGAGTGCAGAGGATGCGGCAAGTAATTTTGCCCTTGATGTCACTGATCATTTCCCTTTTCTTTTTTCACGACGTCACGGTCCTCTTCAATCGGTCCATAACCATACAGTATTGTTAAAGCCAACAAAAACAGGAGTTGATCCAGAATGAGATGAGCAGCAAATGGGATACTTGCAATGTTCCTCTGTGTCGTATCAACTCCTGCTTGGCTATCAATCCTGAAGGTTTATCCTTCATGACGATTGAATGAAGGGAAAACAAACATAGTGGCAACGTCATAGAGTGGATGGAGGGTTGAAAACAGCATTATGGAAATCACAGGGTGTTTCCAGGGAGACAGCGGGTCAGTTGGGCAGAAGCATGAGTAGGTGGTAAGGGAAGCAAAATTGGGTGGCGAAACCATGGGTAGGCACAAAGTGCACAAGAAGAGTATATGCGGCAGCCGAGGGCCCACAGGTCAGATGGTGTGCTAAGGGAGCAGTGGCCAACGATTGGAGGTGGGGCCAGCAAGTCAACAGGGCAGAACAGTGCAGTCAGAAGCCACAGAGGGCCCAGTAATTACATGGTGGCATAAGACGCAGAGCGAAGATGCCATTAGCTAATGGTTGCATAGTAGCACAATGAGTGATATAGTGTGAATAGTGGATGAGGCCCGATCGAGGTAGGCATCAGGCAGCAGGATGCGCAGGTGGCACAATGATTATAATGGTGAAGGAGGCATCAAAGGAGGCAGCCGCAGTAGTGGCACAAGTGATATTGTTGGTGTAGAGGTGCAAGAAGCAGCAGCGGTGCCCGCCAGAGTGGCAGAATGATATAATGTGAAGGTGCATCAGAGAAGAGGAGCCTGCAGGTGGCACAGGATATAAGATTGTGAATGGTGGCAATCAGAGCCAGCGCCCAGATGGCACAGTTATAGCGTATGGTTCAGAGAGCCAAGAGTGGCACAATGATATGGTGTGGATCAGAAAGGTGCGCAGTGGCATAATCATAAGTGGAATGGACAAGCAGCAGGAGCCCGCAGAGTGGCACAATGATAATATAGCGTGAAGGTGGCATTCAGTAGCAGCAGCAGCAGCCCCTGGGCCGAGAGTTGGCCACAGATGTATAGTGTGAAGGTGGATCAGCAAGAGCAGCACAGGAGCGCAGTAGTGCACAATGATATATGTGTTGAGGTGGCATACAGTAGCAGCAGGAGGAGCCCAGAGAGTGGCACAATGATATAGGGGTTGGTGGCATCAGAAACAGCAGAGTGCCTGCAGAGTGCACAATGATTTATGGAAGGTGGAACATCAGAGCAGCAAGGGAGGCGGCAGTGTGGCACAAGATGATAGTGATTTGTTGGTGCATCAAGCATGCAGCAGCAGCGAGCCCGCCAGATGGCACAATGATATAGTGTGAAGGTGGCTGATGCACGGTAGCGCAGTAGGAGCCCACCAGAGGGGCACCAATGATATAGTGTGGGTGGCATCAGAAGCAGCAGGCGAGCCTCGCAGAGTAGCACATGATATAGTGTGGAAGGTGGCGGACATTCAGTCTTAAGTAGCGAGCAAGGAGCTGGCACAGCAGCTGGAGTGTGATATAGGCGGGTGTGCGCATCAATAGTAGCTGGAAGCAGCAGACAGGGCCGACCTTAGTAAGACACGTGGATTTACTAGATGGAGGAATAGAGCCCAAAAGGATTGCAGTAGCGTTATACCACAGATACCACAACTAAAAGTGTGAATTGCAGCAGAGAAAGCCTAGAGTGGCACTGTATAATAGTGTGGAGTGTCGACATTCCAGTAACCTGGTAGATAGAGACATGATGGAGCACTAGCAAAAGTGTTTGGCATGGTGCGTTTCGTCATTCCCAGATAGTACGAGATCCCCAGACGTAGTATTAGGAAACCATTCACTGTATAAACGACGCTGGATGTGACACGTAAATAGGGCTGTGTAAAAGAGATGTTCCTACCTCACTGCACAAACGGTATTGCCAATGTGCAGTATACAGATAAAAAACTGCCAGCCACTGCAGTGAACTGATGTAACGATTTCTATTGTCTAATGAATGTCATGGTTTACAGATCTAACAGTATAAACCGTGGATTTCACAGCGTAAATATGGCTGTAAAACTAGATGCCACAAATAAGGTATTCAAGGTGCGTTATAACAGATAACCCACAACTGACAGCTCACTACTGCAGATGATAGAATGTCAAACAGATTTTCCTTATTCGTTTTGTCATAAATAGAACTGCTATTTGGGGTATAAGATCCCCCTTAGAGAACAACAGGGGGATGAGGTCCAATCGATCACTACAGATGCATGAATGTCAAACAAATTCTTCTTTGATCTTTTTGGTTCACAAATGGAATCGCTATTTGGGAGGTATAGAACCCCCTTTCCAAGAAGTAATGCAGTCAGGGGATTGCACACAGAAATCGATGCCAAGACATAGGCAAGAATGTCAGGACGCTACACATGTGAAAGTGTGAAGTGACGAGATAGAAAAATGGTGAGTTTTATAGGGCTGGGGACATCACAACTAAGACCTCCGCCGGTCGCTGATGGCTTATGAAGTGTATGCAGATGTACATGGGGGGGTGTTGACCTTTCTCTCCTTCCAGAGTTGCTGCTGCCCATGTAACACGCATTGTTTTGCGCCCATTTAGAGAACATGAGGGGAAAAAAAACACAACTTTGTTCTCGCAATCAGCATAAACTTCGCGCTTTGTGAATTAATCAAATTTTTTTCTAGATCATTAGAATAGATTCGCCCATTTCTAACCTTGGGTTCATGTGACCTGTGCTATATCTTTAAGTGATGTTATAGTATATTGATATTGCAGCAACAGGAAGATCCGGTCCGTAATGTGTACTTTGTAAAAGTACCTTCCTTCATACAACATATAGCATAATGGTGGTCCTTTTGTGACATGAGCGGTTTTTATGGGCTCTCACAAAACGGCTGCCTCCTTAAAACATGTGTTACCTCTGCAACTTGCATAGGCCATTGTGATTGTTATCAAAAAAATATATTATTTTATCATGGTTACTTTAATGAGTAAAGTTAAACATCGCATCCCAAAAAACATTCTATAGACATGATAATGTCGAACAATATGCATATTTGCAGCAATTATGCGACTTCTCTCGAGATACAAGTGAATTCTATAAAATTGTCTCCAGTGTCTTTATGAGTGTGTTCTGGAAATAATACTTAAGTACAGTCACATGTGCTTTCACTGTGCAGAATAGCCACCTATCAGCTCTCCAACAACCACACTATTGGAAATGCTGGAAGATTCACTTGAATAGCTTGGCACCACGCTGTTCCTGATTACTGTGTACTGATGTGTAACAGAGTGTAATAGAGCACAGACCATAAAAATATTGCAAGCATCACATGCTTATAAGGGCCCGCCAGTCCCTTATAGAAGTGAACAGCAATGGTGAGTCATTTCTCCTGTGAACAAAAAATAAAGAATCTCCATTATTATTCTAGAATGGAAATGGAATAAATTTTATTGGAGAGTACTAGATATTTATTAATACCAAGTAACAAACGACTTAGTAGCTTTATATGCTATCCTCACAGGAAAATAATTCTATCAGGAAAAAAACAAGTAATTTCCAAGTAATTTTCATTATTATTTTCCCAGATCCCAGAAGTAGTTGCAAGCTATCTGCAAGATGGAGTGGGGGTCGTATTATAGAATGTAAAGAAGTCACACACAATCTCTTAACTTACGATGTATTGACCCACCTCAGGTCAACTTTGGTTAAGACCTCAAAATTTATCACTAAAGCAAAATAAAAAACAATATTGGGCATGTAACCCTGTATGGTACAGCACACACTACACAAACACTGGGTGGCGGCATTTAGACACATGTCGGATAGGATTTTGAGATATGATATTGCAAAGAATAATTGTCTAAAAACCTATTTGTAGAGCATACAATAGGGAATTGTCTCGCCAGGAGAAGGGTAATAGAGGACACAAGCGTATACAGAGATGCTGAACTGGTATTCACTGGGTGTGAGTGTCTAAATACCATTTATTTGGGGTTTTAGATCAGTTTAGGCACTTTTCAGGATTGTAGGAAAAAGGGGCAAGGGCTCGGGAAAAGGGGGTGTGACTCAGCAAAAAATGAGTGGTTTAATAAAAGTTAATTATTGGCACTGCAAACAGACTAACTAATAGATGGAGCAATATACAACTTGACAGTCTTAAAATACATAGACAAAAGATAACTCTGTATCAGACACAAAGATAATTGGCACAGCAAAAAACTGTTAGTACCTACTGGCCCTGGTCTAGTATAACAAAACAATGATAAATCTTCCCCACTGCACCCATAAAGGTGTTTGTACTGTATATGCCCTTTAACCTCTGTACAGGAGTCTGAACTGCATTCCTGCGAACCACCAGACTCTACCAGATTGTTAATGGCTGAATTAGATGTCTAAAAGACCTTGGTTTGTATCACCAATGGGGCAGATGGGAATTGGCGTGGATAGGCTGAGTTCATGGAAGGAGCTGCATGTTCATGTTGGATACAATTAGTTTACGAAGGTAAAACTATTTCTTATGGTAAACTTACGGATGTCAGGATAGGCTGAATTGGTTTAAAAACAGGTAAATTAGGCAGAATAGAATAGAAAATGGGAATAACAGATTCACAGGAACACTGGAAACCTCATTGCTCCAGCCCTTTTCCGAGGGTAGGTGTCTTAACCTTTGGGAACTGGCAATTGACTTGTAGCTACATTGATGATGCCCCTTTAAGAAAGAAAACTGGATTCTGAATACAATAACACTACTAGCAGAGCACAGAGAAGGAGTAAAGATTGTAAGGAATTAGAAATAAAATAAAGAGAAACAACCTGGGAATTGATACTATATAACCTAATATTACAGTACAGTATAGAGCAAAAAGTCTTTAAAGTAACTTGAGGAACTCTGCTAAAGAAATTCCTAATATTTACTTGTTTCTAATACACTAATCTTTCAATTACTGCATTCAGGCCAGGTGACCACTGTGGTTAAGACCTTGGAAAGTCAATGAACATTTCAAGGTACAAAGGACAGCTGTTTTCTAATGATTATTACCATGATTCTGTCTATTAGTAGAAGAAAGTCATCACACAATTCTATGCTCATAAGAGAAGTCTAGTTTTAGAAATGCTTTCAGCTCATGAATAGAAAGGGCTTATAATGTTGGAAGAAGGGCAATTATAGCCAAGTCTTCTTATGTCTTTTTGAAGTAGGCTGCCATTAACATCAGGGCTATGACTTCAGTAACACCTGCAATTATAACGTTGCAGTGAGCAATCATTCTTAATTCATCAGTGTGGCCTTTTCCAGTATATTTCTATGTAGCTGTATATAAACTTTGTGGTATAATTATGCATCATAAGAATATTGCTTATTCCTGACATAACATAATAATTAATGTCTTTGTAATTCATTGCCTGATGACTAGTTAAAGGGGATATCCTGCAAATTATTTTTATACAAAATTCGAAAAGAGCCAAAGAATTAATAAATGCTAATGTGAAATATATTACCATATTTACGGGCCATTAGGCGCACAGGAATATAAGGCGCAACAGTCCGATGCGCGCTTAGATATGTAATAATCCATATCTAAGGCGCATCAGATATAAGGCGCAGGGTCGGGGCATGGCGAGGCCAGGGGCGGAGCGGAGACCGAGGGACGCGAGCGAGAAGAGAGCGGCGACGTGGGGAAGGTGTGAGTGGGGGAAGGTGACGGGGGGAAGGTGTGAGGGGGAAGAGGTGTGAGGAGGCAGTGGACCATACTACAAGGTCCCCGCTACCGGAGGACAGCGTTCTCCAGCGAGGAGGGAGATCTGCTAGTCTCCGGTTCGTGAGGGCCCTATGTTGTAAGTAGGGGTTCCGCTGGCCCTTCATATAGGGCGAACCTGACTCTAAGGCGCACTTTGGACTTTCCAAGGGAAATCCAAGGCTTTTAAGTGTGCCTATTAGTCTGGAACAAAATACGTATACCTGCACTGTTATTAGTCTTTAAGACTAGTTGAAGGCGACTGAGCCTTGAAAAAGTGATGATGCTACTGTCCAATCAAAAAATACTGCTTAGGTCATTTCAACCCCTTACACCGCCAGAGCCCTTTGTTTCAATTTTCTGTTGATTTTTACTCCCCACCTTCAAAAATCCATAACCTTTTCAGGTACAGAGAGTATGATGCGTTTCTGCTCTAAAAATTGCACTTAAAGTGACAGTATTTAATATTTCATTCCTTGTACTTTGTTGGACGCAGGGAAATTTTTCAAATGATGGAAAATTAACAAAAAAATTGCAATTTGCACCATATTTTTGGGGGATCTGTTTTACAGCTTTTAATGTGAGCTCTAAATGACCGTTCGTCATATTATTTGCGTACACAACCCAGCGTTACAGAAATAATTTTACTAATTAATCATATAATTTTGTAAAAGAAAAAACAATTCTAGGGAACGTGGGGTGATTGAACATTTAGCTTCTTTTTTTTTACAGATTTTTTTACCTCTAACGTACATGTACCTTAGGGTATATGATTGTTTTTTTTACTTCTTCCCTATACTGCAATATACTGTGTGCAGTAAATGGCGATTTGCAGAGGAGATCTGTATTGGTCAGACAATGGCAGAGTGCTATAGATTTCACGAAGAGAAAGCTGTGGAGTATGACAGAGAACTTCTCAGCTTTCATGGCATGTCTCATCACCGACAAATGATGACATTTTTTTTATCTGGAGTGCCATTACAACAGTGAACAGTTATATAGATAAAACACAACTTGTCAATTTCTGTTGTCCAAAACAATGCTGCCTTTCAAGAGGGTAAAACATTTGGAAATAAAAATTACTAGCTATGTTATTGAAGACATAGTCTGTGTAATGCATTTCAGGGTTACACCAACCCGCACCTCAGTTGATTAAAACACATACTAAGAAACAAAATACAGGCGGGGTCCCAACTTACAGGGGACCCCCCCCTCTACCTGTTACAATGGACCTCTGGATGTTGGTAATTCACTGTACTTTAGCCCTAGCTTTGATAATCAGCTGGAGAGAGTTATAAAAGTGTCTGCAAATAAGCTTATTGTTCATCTGGTTCTGTATGACAACCCAACATTTTTTAAATCCAATTGTCACAGGAACAAAAAAAATTATGGCGGGTTACAATTATAAAAAATATACAGTTCGACTTACATACAAATAAAACGTAAGAACAACCGCAGAAACCTATCTTGTATGAACCTGGGGATGCCTATTGTTCATATTTAAAAGTGTGAGCTAAATTGTTACAGCCGCCTGGGGGTAGGTAAAGAAATTCAAAAGCAATAACTTGAATAAATGAAAATAAATGTAACATAAACTATATAATGTGCAGAGAAGGAAAATGGGTGACACCGATAATGTTAAAAAATATAACCCTTTTAAAAATCATTAACAGACATCGAGTGGGAGTGCCAGAGTGGGAGCATGTAGGAAGGCGGTTGCTATTTCCGTGGGAGTATCTTGTAATGGTGAGACAACAGGTTATAATTGTTTACAATCTAAATTTGCTGCATTTTTGTTGTTTATTAAAGGTAACAAATAAGTGTTTAAAGTACACTAGAACTTGCCAAAGTTATCATGTAGAAGCATGAATGTAGCATCATACATAAGGCTCAGTTACTGACTGTCTCATCTATGTTCTGCACTATTAGACTGGATTATCTATTAAATAAGCTCTCATCTTTTATTAAAGCACTCAAGGTAAATGGACTCAAAAAGCAGATTCATTTTTGTGGGGGGGGGGGGTCTTGGTGGCTGTGTGATGGAGGTTACGGCTGGGTTTGGTGGGGGGGGCCGGTTATGGTGTGGGGGCGCTGGGCCCCACCCCCCCGGGGCTAGCGTTTGGGGGGTGTTGGGGGGGGGGTGTTGTGACGGATTGGGTGATGCACGTGTGAGTGTGGGTGTGGGGGGTGGTCGGAGTTGGAATAATTGCGTGTGTTTTGCGTGTGTTAGGGTGCTGTGCTGGGGTCTATGGAATTTGTTGTGCTAGGTTTTTTTTTAAGTGTGTTTGTTTGGTTTTGTTTGTTGTTTTTATTTTTTGTTTTTGGGAAGGTTGTTTATAGGGTTAATTTTTTTTTTATTTGTTTTTATGTTTTCATTTTATTATTTGCTTTTTTTATTTTTGTTACAGAAGTAGTAAACCACTTTTCGTTAAATAAATTTTTGTTAAACATTCACACTGGAGCCTGGTTAAATCATTTAGCACCATGTGCAGTTGCGCTAGTCTCCCACATCATAATAACTAATAATTATGCTATCATTAAAACATTTTCCATTCCACATAATGGTAGTTTTTATTTACAGGTCCAACTGAGCTATGACCAGGTCATTTCTGGGCAGGAAAGCAGAAAAATATTTCGAGTTTGATTGTTTTATCCACGAGCTGGCAAAGCAATTCCTGAGGCGCATTACGAATGGTAGAATTCAGAAGCCTAAAACCAAGTTTGCATATAAAACAGCAACAGCCACAGTCTTGTATTTAATAGGGGAACATTTTATAGCATAATCCCTTTGAGTTGTTTTGTGTTTTTTGTCTTAAAATATCACGTGAATTCAAAACAGCAGTTTTAGTTTTCTTCTATCGATGTCATGATTTTTTTTCTATTCAGTTTATCATAAAGTTGACCACTCTAGGTGGATCGATTCCCATCAAGGGAAACACTAGTCCTTAATATGGCTACGAGTAAAACCACCCTTGAAGAAGACGTGGGGGAAACTTATATATCCCCTCTTACTGTGCCCTGACCCCTCTACATGGGAGTTCTAGTTAATTTTACTCTACAGTGCAAACTAAAACAAGCTGAGTGCCCAGAGAAATGGCTCTGAGTGCCACCTCTGGCACCCATGCCATAGGTTCGCCGCCACTGCACTATAATCTATACATCTGGGAGCACTGTTTGTAATATTTTTATTTGAAGAGGATTGATATGCTACAATTGCTATAATTAATTTGAGGGGCTATTTTATATTATTTAATCACATTGGGGGGGGGGGGGCTCTTTTTTAGATTTGCACTGTAGAGTAAATTAACTAGAAGCTGCCCATGTAGAGGGGTCAGGAGCACATGTTTCTGCAGTAGAGGAGGGGGATATATAAAGTTTCCCCCACTTCTTATTCAAGGGTGGTTTACTCTTAGCCAATAGTAAAGGACTAGTGTTTCCCTTGATGTGGAATCGATCCAGCCTAGAGTGGTCACATTATGATAAACTGTAGAAAAAAATCATGACACGATAGAAGAAAACTATAAACGCAGACCTTCCTGCCGGCTCTCCCAGGTGACAAAGTCTGGTGGCCTCCAGGTATGTCCAGCTAAAGATTCCCAGGGTACAAACTTAGTCCATGATCCTGGGTCCTTTCGAGGTGCTGTGGTGCACATCATCCTGTGGTCTACAAGTTGCGCCTCCCCACCATGCGGATCAAGAACTCTTTCCATGTCTCGTTACTCAAGCATGTCAGTTCATGATTTCTGGCACAGGATTTAGTGAATCGCTGCACACGCAGCATTATAGACGGAAAATGCAATTTGTGAACTGGTTGAATTTGTAAGTAAATGTACCCCTTACTGTGTTGGGGCACAGTGTATATAGTGTCTGTGGGTCACAGTGTGTGTGTGTATATATATATATATATATATATATATATATATGGGAGATTTGTCCATACACCAATGCTTGTGCACAACGTATTTTAAAGCTATGCTCCTTGCCACCACGGCGGATTCATCATGGGGCTTAGACCTTCATGATGTATCTGTGGAGTTCTGGCTGACAGACAAAACTATACCATGTCCAACTCGGTTTACTTTTTAGTAAATTCAGCAAACATTAACCAGTGAATGTATGGTGGTTCTGGTAATGTATTTATGTACTGTGGTGTTATCAATAATAATGACAGGCAACAGTATGTAAGTTGGAAAAACAATGTACATGTTTTAATTTAAAGGGGTGTGTCAATGAAATGCTAAAATCAATTCTGGGAGGCTTTGGGGCATATTTATCATACGCTGGCGCTTGTGCGCCATCGTATGATTGCCCCACCACTGCATAGTCACAGCCCGATACATCAAGAGGCTTCCGCAGGGCCTGGCGTAGAAAAAACACAGCAGCGACTTTTCACATATGAAAAGTGCCGGCAGCAACGAGTTGCGCAGGCGTGGGGTCATTAACGCCTTGCGCCGGCCCACTCCCGGCCGCGCCCCCCCCCCCCCCCTTCACGCCCCACTGGTGTGAAAGGTGGCGGATCGGGGCAAATAATTCTACATTAAGCTAGAATTCGCGATTATTCAGGGGCCTCTGCGCCACTGGCGTTGTGCAGAGGTCCTGATAAATATGCCCCCAATGTAGTAGGATGGTGCTGCTACAACTATAACAGTAAAGGCAAAACAAAAGAGGGAAATGCGGCACTCTCCGAATGATGAAAAAATGCTTTCTTTATTATTGTTTGAGGTGCAGAGCAGAATGAGGAGCTGCCTCGCCAAGGGGACGGGCGGTTTCGCGTGCAAACACGCTTTCTCAAGCCTCACACTATAACAGTGATGGCGAACCTTTTGGAGACCGGATGCCCAAACTACACCAAAATCCACTTATTTACCGTGGAGTGCCAACATGGCATTTAAGCAGTAACTTACTGCTACCTGTTCTTTCACATACTCATTCGTATTTGCCACCCGAGGCCCCAATACAGTTGAAGGGAAAATTTAGTCTCTCGTTGTAGCTTCTCTCCAGGGTCTCTCTGTAAGAAAGAATGGTGGGTCCAGCAAGATGAGCTTCAAAGATAATGCAGTTCTGTGTCAACACCTTCTCACTTTTCCCGCAGTTCTAAAACAGCCAATTAAGTGTGGCTTAAGTTGTGCCTGAAATGCAGTAAGATTTGGGGTATTTGGGAACTCTGTCCTTGTCCAAAGGTCTGAGTGCCCAGAGAAATGGCTCTGAGTGCCACTCTGGCACCCATGCCATAGGTTCGCGCCACTGCACTATAATCTATACATCTGGAGCACTGTTTGTAATATTTTATTTGAAGAGGATTGATATGCTACAATTGCTATAATTAATTTGAGGGGCTATTTTATATTATTTATCACATTGGGGGGGGGGGGGCTCTTTTTTATTTGCACTGTAGAGATAAATTAACTAGAAGCTGCCCATGTAGAGGGGTCAGGAGCACATTTTCTGCAGTAGAGGAGGGGGATATATAAGTTTCCCCCACTTCTTATTCAAGGGTGGTTTACTCTTAGCCAATAGTAAAGGACTAGTGTTTCCCTTGATGTGGAATCGATCCACCTAGAGTGGTCAACTTTATGATAAACTGAATAGAAAAAAAATCATGACATCGATAGAAGAAAACTAAAACTGCTGTTTTGAATTCACGTGATATTTTAAGACAAAAAACACAAAACAACTCAAAGGGATTATGCTATAAAATGTTCCCCTATTAAATACAAGACTGTGGCTGTTGCTGTTTTATATGCAAACTTGGTTTTAGGCTTCTGAATTCTACCATTCGTAATGCGCCTCAGGAATTGCTTTGCCAGCTCGTGGATAAAACAATCAAACTCGAAATATTTTTCTGCTTTCCTGCCCAGAAATGACCTGGTCATAGCTCAGTTGGACCTGTAAATAAAAACTACCATTATGTGGAATGGAAAATGTTTTAATGATAGCATAATTATTAGTTATTATGATGTGGGAGACTAGCGCAACTGCACATGGTGCTAAATGATTTAACCAGGCTCCAGTGTGAATGTTTAACAAAAATTTATTTAACGAAAAGTGGTTTACTACTTCTGTAACAAAAATAAAAAAAGCAAATAATAAAATGAAAACATAAAAACAAATAAAAAAAAAATTAACCCTATAAACAACCTTCCCAAAAACAAAAAATAAAAACAACAAACAAAACCAAACAAACACACTTAAAAAAAAACCTAGCACAACAAATTCCATAGACCCCAGCACAGCACCCTAACACACGCAAAACACACGCAATTATTCCAACTCCGACCACCCCCCACACCCACACTCACACGTGCATCACCCAATCCGTCACAACACCCCCCCCCCAACACCCCCCAAACGCTAGCCCCGGGGGGGTGGGGCCCAGCGCCCCCACACCATAACCGGCCCCCCCCACCAAACCCAGCCGTAACCTCCATCACACAGCCACCAAGACCCCCCCCCCCCACAAAAATGAATCTGCTTTTTGAGTCCATTTACCTTGAGTGCTTTAATAAAAGATGAGAGCTTATTTAATAGATAATCCAGTCTAATAGTGCAGAACATAGATGAGACAGTCAGTAACTGAGCCTTATGTATGATGCTACATTCATGCTTCTACATGATAACTTTGGCAAGTTCTAGTGTACTTTAAACACTTATTTGTTACCTTTAATAAACAACAAAAATGCAGCAAATTTAGATTGTAAACAATTATAACCTGTTGTCTCACCATTACAAGATACTCCCACGGAAATAGCAACCGCCTTCCTACATGCTCCCACTCTGGCACTCCCACTCGATGTCTGTTAATGATTTTTAAAAGGGTTATATTTTTTAACATTATCGGTGTCACCCATTTTCCTTCTCTGCACATTATATAGTTTATGTTACATTTATTTTCATTTATTCAAGTTATTGCTTTTGAATTTCTTTACCTACCCCCAGGCGGCTGTAACAATTTAGCTCACACTTTTAAATATGAACAATAGGCATCCCCAGGTTCATACAAGATAGGTTTCTGCGGTTGTTCTTACGTTTTATTTGTATGTAAGTCGAACTGTATATTTTTTATAATTGTAACCCGCCATAATTTTTTTTGTTCCTGTGACAATTGGATTTAAAAAATGTTGGGTTGTCATACAGAACCAGATGAACAATAAGCTTATTTGCAGACACTTTTATAACTCTCTCCAGCTGATTATCAAAGCTAGGGCTAAAGTACAGTGAATTACCAACATCCAGAGGTCCATTGTAACAGGTAGAGGGGGGGGTCCCCTGTAAGTTGGGACCCCGCCTGTATTTTGTTTCTTAGTATGTGTTTTAATCAACTGAGGTGCGGGTTGGTGTAACCCTGAAATGCATTACACAGACTATGTCTTCAATAACATAGCTAGTAATTTTTATTTCCAAATGTTTTACCCTCTTGAAAGGCAGCATTGTTTTGGACAACAGAAATTGACAAGTTGTGTTTTATCTATATAACTGTTCACTGTTGTAATGGCACTCCAGATAAAAAAAATGTCATCATTTGTCGGTGATGAGACATGCCATGAAAGCTGAGAAGTTCTCTGTCATACTCCACAGCTTTCTCTTCGTGAAATCTATAGCACTCTGCCATTGTCTGACCAATACAGATCTCCTCTGCAAATCGCCATTTACTGCACACAGTATATTGCAGTATAGGGAAGAAGTAAAAAAAACAATCATATACCCTAAGGTACATGTACGTTAGAGGTAAAAAAATCTGTAAAAAAAAAGAAGCTAAATGTTCAATCACCCCACGTTCCCTAGAATTGTTTTTTCTTTTACAAAATTATATGATTAATTAGTAAAATTATTTCTGTAACGCTGGGTTGTGTACGCAAATAATATGACGAACGGTCATTTAGAGCTCACATTAAAAGCTGTAAAACAGATCCCCCAAAAATATGGTGCAAATTGCAATTTTTTTGTTAATTTTCCATCATTTGAAAAATTTCCCTGCGTCCAACAAAGTACAAGGAATGAAATATTAAATACTGTCACTTTAAGTGCAATTTTTAGAGCAGAAACGCATCATACTCTCTGTACCTGAAAAGGTTATGGATTTTTGAAGGTGGGGAGTAAAAATCAACAGAAAATTGAAACAAAGGGCTCTGGCGGTGTAAGGGGTTGAAATGACCTAAGCAGTATTTTTTGATTGGACAGTAGCATCATCACTTTTTCAAGGCTCAGTCGCCTTCAACTAGTCTTAAAGACTAATAACAGTGCAGGTATACGTATTTTGTTCCAGACTAATAGGCACACTTAAAAGCCTTGGATTTCCCTTGGAAAGTCCAAAGTGCGCCTTAGAGTCAGGTTCGCCCTATATGAAGGGCCAGCGGAACCCCTACTTACAACATAGGGCCCTCACGAACCGGAGACTAGCAGATCTCCCTCCTCGCTGGAGAACGCTGTCCTCCGGTAGCGGGGACCTTGTAGTATGGTCCACTGCCTCCTCACACCTCTTCCCCCTCACACCTTCCCCCCGTCACCTTCCCCCACTCACACCTTCCCCACGTCGCCGCTCTCTTCTCGCTCGCGTCCCTCGGTCTCCGCTCCGCCCCTGGCCTCGCCATGCCCCGACCCTGCGCCTTATATCTGATGCGCCTTAGATATGGATTATTACATATCTAAGCGCGCATCGGACTGTTGCGCCTTATATTCCTGTGCGCCTAATGGCCCGTAAATATGGTAATATATTTCACATTAGCATTTATTAATTCTTTGGCTCTTTTCGAATTTTGTATAAAAATAATTTGCAGGATATCCCCTTTAACTAGTCATCAGGCAATGAATTACAAAGACATTAATTATTATGTTATGTCAGGAATAAGCAATATTCTTATGATGCATAATTATACCACAAAGTTTATATACAGCTACATAGAAATATACTGGAAAAGGGCCACACTGATGAATTAAGAATGATTGCTCACTGCAACGTTATAATTGCAGGTGTTACTGAAGTCATAGCCCTGATGTTAATGGCAGCCTACTTCAAAAAGACATAAGAAGACTTGGCTATAATTGCCCTTCTTCCAACATTATAAGCCCTTTCTATTCATGAGCTGAAAGCATTTCTAAAACTAGACTTCTCTTATGAGCATAGAATTGTGTGATGACTTTCTTCTACTAATAGACAGAATCATGGTAATAATCATTAGAAAACAGCTGTCCTTTGTACCTTGTAAATGTTCATTGACTTTCCAAGGTCTTAACCACAGTGGTCACCTGGCCTGAATGCAGTAATTGAAAGATTAGTGTATTAGAAACAAGTAAATATTAGGAATTTCTTTAGCAGAGTTCCTCAAGTTACTTTAAAGACTTTTTGCTCTATACTGTACTGTAATATTAGGTTATATAGTATCAATTCCCAGGTTGTTTCTCTTTATTTTATTTCTAATTCCTTACAATCTTTACTCCTTCTCTGTGCTCTGCTAGTAGTGTTATTGTATTCAGAATCCAGTTTTCTTTCTTAAAGGGGCATCATCAATGTAGCTACAAGTCAATTGCCAGTTCCCAAAGGTTAAGACACCTACCCTCGAAAAGGGCTGGAGCAATGAGGTTTCCAGTGTTCCTGTGAATCTGTTATTCCCATTTTCTATTCTATTCTGCCTAATTTACCTGTTTTTAAACCAATTCAGCCTATCCTGACATCCGTAAGTTTACCATAAGAAATAGTTTTACCTTCGTAAACTAATTGTATCCAACATGAACATGCAGCTCCTTCCATGAACTCAGCCTATCCACGCCAATTCCCATCTGCCCCATTGGTGATACAAACCAAGGTCTTTTAGACATCTAATTCAGCCTATTAACAATCTGGTAGAGTCTGGTGGTTCGCAGGAATGCAGTTCAGACTCCTGTACAGAGGTTAAAGGGCATATACAGTACAAACACCTTTATGGGTGCAGTGGGGAAGATTTATCATTGTTTTGTTATACTAGACCAGGGCCAGTAGGTACTAACAGTTTTTTGCTGTGCCAATTATCTTTGTGTCTGATACAGATTATCTTTTGTCTATGTATTTTAAGACTGTCAAGTTGTATATTGCTCCATCTATTAGTTAGTCTGTTTGCAGTGCCAATAATTAACTTTTATTAAACCACTCATTTTTTGCTGAGGTCACACCCCCTTTTCCCGAGCCCTTGCCCCTTTTTCCTACAATCCTGAAAAGTGCCTAAACTGATCTAAAACCCCAAATAAATGGTATTTAGACACTCACACCCAGTGAATACCAGTTCAGCATCTCTGTATACGCTTGTGTCCTCTATTACCCTTCTCCTGGCGAGACAATTCCCTATTGTATGCTCTACAAATAGGTTTTTAGACAATTATTCTTTGCAATATCATATCTCAAAATCCTATCCGACATGTGTCTAAATGCGCCACCAGTGTTTGTGTAGTGTGTGTGTGACCCATACAGGGTTACATGCCCAATATTGTTTTTTATTTGCTTTAGTGATAAATTTTGAGGTCTTAACCAAAGTTGACCTGAGGTGGGTCAATACATCGTAAGTTAAGAGATTGTGTGTGACTTCTTTACATTCTATAATACGGACCCCCACTCCATCTTGCAGATAGCTTGCAACTACTTCTGGGTCTGGGAAAATAATAATGAAAATTACTTGGAAATTACTTGTTTTTTCCTGATAGAATTATTTTCCTGTGAGGATAGCATATAAAGCTACTAAGTCGTTTGTTTACTTGGTATTAATAAAATATCTAGTACTCTCCAATAAAATGTTATTATTTCCATTCTAGAATATATATGGAGATTCTTATTTTTTGTTCACAGGAGAAATGACTCACCATTGCTGTTCACTTCTATAAGGGACTGGCGGGCCCTTATAAGCATGTGATGCTTGCAATATTTTTATGGTCTGTGCTCTATTACACTCTGTTACACATCAGTACACAGTAATCAGGAACAGCGTGGTGCCAAGCTATTCAAGTGAATCTTCCAGCATTTCCAATAGTGTGGTTGTTGGAGAGCTGATAGGTGGCTATTCTGCACAGTGAAAGCACATGGACTGTACTTAAGTATTATTTCCAAACACGCTTCATAAAGACACGCTGGAGACAATTTTTATAGAATTCACTTGTATCTCGTAGAGAAGTCGCATATTCTGCAAATATGCATATTGTTCGCATTATCATGTCTATAGAATGTTTTTTGGGATGCGATGTTTAACTTTACCTCATTAAAGTAACCATGATAAAATAATATATTTTTTTGTATAACAATCACAATGGCCTATGCAAGTTGCAGAGGTAACAATGTTTTAAGGAGGCGCCGTGTTTGTGAGAGCCCTATAAAACCGTCATGTCACAAAAGGACCCACCATATGCTATATGTTGTATGAAGGAAGGTACTTTTACAAAGTACACTTACGGACCGGATCTTCCTGTTGCTGCAATATCAATTACTATAACATCACTTAAAGATATAGCACAGGTCAACATGAACCCAAGGTAGAGAATGGGCGATCTATTCTAATGATTCTTAGAAAAAAAATTTGATTAATTCACAAAGCGCGAAGTTTATGCTGATTGCGAGAACAAAGTTGTGTTTTTTTTCCCCTCATGTTCTCTAAATGGGCGCAAAACAATGCGTGTTACATGGGCAGCAGCAACTCTGGAAGGAGAGAAAGGTCAACACCCCCCCATTACATCTGCATACACTTCATAAGCCAATCAGCGACCGGCGGAGTCTTATTGTGATGCTCCCCAGCCCTATAAAACTCACCATTTTTCTATCTCGTCACTTCACACTTTCACATGTGTAGCGTCCTGACATTCTTGCCTATGTCTTGGCACAGATTCTGTGTGCAATCCCCTGACTGCATTACTTCTTGGTAAAGGGGGTTCTATACCTCCCAAATAGCGATTCCATTTGTGAACCAAAAAGATCAAAGAAGAATTTGTTTGACATTCATGCATCTGTAGTGATCGATTGGACCCATCCCCCTGTTGTTCTCTAAGGGGGATCTTATACCCCAAATAGCAGTTCTATTTATGACAAAACGAATAAGGAAAATCTGTTTGACATTCTATCATCTGCAGTAGTGAGCTGTCAGTTGTGGGTTATCTGTTATAACGCACCTTGAATACCTTATTTGTGGCATCTAGTTTTACAGCCATATTTACGCTGTGAAATCCACGGTTTATACAGTTTAGGGGATTTAACCCAATAATTAAGGACAAATCGGAGAATCGTTTGACATCATTCACCATGGACTGGCGTTTATCTGTATACATGCACATTGCAATACCTTATGGTGTAGTGAAGGTAGGGGGATGCATCTCTTTTACAGCCAATTTACGTGTCGACATCCACGATGTTTTACAGTGAATGCGGGTTTCGTGAATACACTGCAGTGGGGTAATCTCAGTATATCTGAATGTGACGAAACCACCCTATGCCATAACACTTCTTGCATGTGGCACCTTCATGTTCTATCTACCAGTTACTGTGTCCCACTCCACACTATATACATGTGATTCGCTTGTCTCGACTGACTTACACTTTTATTGTGGGTCACTCTGTGGTTTACCTACTGCATGCCTTTATGGCCATTCACGCCGATCTTCAAATGCAGTGTCCTTAACAGTAAGGTCGGCTGCTACTCCTACCAGCTACTGATCGAGCGGCACGACCGCCTTATCCAAGTGCCTGCTGTTTGCAGCATCCTTGCTCGCTACACTGCTAATAATTGTCCGCACCTCTCAACACTATATCAATTGGTGCCACTCTGCGGCTTCCTGGCTTCTGAGCCACACCACACTATATCATTGGCCCCTCTGGTGGGCTCCTCTGCTGCTACCTGATACCACCTTCACACTATATCATTGTAGCCATACTGCGGGCCTCCGCTGCTCGCTGCATGCTATGATGCACAACACAATCACCTATCATCATGTGTGCCACACTTGCCGCCCCCTTAGCTGCTTCTGATGTTCACCTTCACTAAATCATTGTCTCACTCTGCGGCAGGCTCTGCTGTTCTGATGCCACCAACCCACATATCTCATTGTGCCACTCTTGGGCTCCTCCTGCTGCTGCTGTCATGCCACCTCAACACAATATATCATTGTGCTCACACTGCCGCTCCTGTGCTGCTCTTGCTGATGCCACCTTCACACTTATCATCTGTGCACTCTGCGGCTCCAGGGGCTGCCTGCGCTAGAATGCCACCTCACGCTATATATAAACATTGTGCCACTCTGCGGGCTCCTGCTGCTTGACTTCCACTAAGATTATGCCACGCGGCACCCTCTTGAGCCACCAACCACTATCTTGTGCCATCTTGGCCCGACCACTTACGCTTACATGGCTCTGCGGCCCTGCTCTGATTCCACCGTTCACAACTATCATCCTTGTGCCACCTGCAGGCTCCTCTCTCTGATGCCACCTTCACATATATCATTCTGCCACTCTGGCTGGGCCCGCTGCTGCTACTTGCCACCTTTCACCACATACTCATTGTGCCACACTGCTGCTCCTCGTTTCTGATGCCTCCTTCACCATTATATCATTTGTGCCACTCTGCTGGCATCCTGCTGCTCTGTGCCACTAATTCAGTATCGGTGGGCCCTGCGCATTGCCACTCATTCACACTATATACGTCATTGTGCCGATCCAATTTATGTATACTGGCATTTCGCTTTCCTGCTGTCTTATGCCACCGATTATTATGTTCCACTCTGTGGTTCCGTCTGCACTAGCTGCACTTTGATCTCTGCTGGCCCTCACATGTTCCATCTGCTCCTGTGACCACCCTGTCTACTGGCGCTCTCGCATTAATCTTCTGTGCCACTTTGTGCCTACCCATGGTTCCGCCACCAAATTTGCTTTCATCACCACCTACTCAGCTTCTGCCAACTGACCCGCTGTCTCCCTGTGAAACACCCTGTGATTTCCATAATGCTGTTTTCCCCTCCATCCCACTCTATGACGTTGCCAACTATGTTTTGTTTTTCCCTTCATTTCAATCTGTCAAAGGATGAAACCTTCAGGATTGATAGCCAAAGCAGGAGTTGATACGACACAGAGGAACATTGCAAGTATCCGATTTGCTCTCATCTCATTGCTGGACAACTCCTGTTTTTGTGGCTTTAGACAATACTGTATGGATTATGGACCGATTTGAAAGAGGACCGTGACGTCGTGAAAAAAGAGAAGGGCAAAATGGATCAGTGACATCAAGGGGCAAAAATTACTTGCCGACATCCTCTGCACTCTTTGTTGGGGGCTTTCCATATGTATCTCTGCGTTTTAACAGAAACTAGGTTCTGTCCGTAATCTATGGAATCATCTGATGTCATGTAAAAGGTAACCTTTGATTGTCATAGTGGGAATCTGGCCTCCAGCTCGGTCCTTTTGAGCTGGCACCAAACTTACCTTGTCAGCTTGTTCCCGCAACCCGCTTATTTGTGGAAGTTGGCCTATGTAAGTGCACATGGAAGTGAATAGGACATTCTAAGAGCGCGCTGTCATTGCGGGTCATACTAAACACAGCATTGTTTGAAGACAAACCCCTCCCTATGGCAAATTTAAGCATGCAGCATGTTTCTAACAACGCCCTATCATCTCTCTCTGCGCCTAGTAATGCCTTTGTTTTTAACAACGTGATTCATTTTGAGATTCGGGTCACCCCCAAGCGAATTTTTCCAAAAAATATGCATGTTCGGGACAAACAGAATTTTAACAAATTCGTCCCATCTTTACCCAAGGTGCAATTATCTTACATTACAATGAAAGGACAGTTCCCTGAATTAATCTTACTCTATTCCAGTGCTACATCTGTATCTCATTTGGATGCTACTTTAATAATAAGCGGTAACAAGATTACTATATGCGGGGAGTCTCAAAGGCTTCTTGCAAAAGGCTTCTTCAAAGCATCTTCAAGCTTTCAGTGACTGTTTATTTGAAAGATGAATAACACAATGAATCTCTGTTTAGATCTTGTCCACATTCTAACTGTACCATAATAGGTCTCCTGGCTTCTATAAAAGAAGCCCCTTTTGACAGATGGACTCTTCTGGGACCCTGTGATTTTGCGACTTTACCCACCTAATATTCTCTTGTGTAAACTTCCACACTTGGTTGATTTGGGGCCACTAATCTCAATACCATAGGCCTTGTGACGAGTATTTGTGTCACAAATACTGTTTACATTCAGTCGTTATAAAAAACATATACACTATATTTGGGACTCCAGACATGGTTACGTTGTAGTACTTTGTATCTTTTCTTTTGCTCTTTAAAATGTACACAATTTGCACTAAAACCACATTTTAACAGTAAAAGTTCAACCTTTTTCATAATAACAAGTAGATGACGAGTATACTCATCCGACTTGAAGAGTCACTCATTCCAGTACTTGAACGTCTTCCGCTTGCGCACTAGTATTTTGCCTGCTTGAATACGAGCCTTTCACTTAAAGGTGTTGTGTCACCTAGCAAGGGCTGTAATTGGGGGGTCCAATCGCATTGTGACCAGTACTTTCATCAAAATCATTTACACTTATTAACAAAATAGCAGGCTTCTGATATAACTAACTCCTTTTGTCCTGGTTGCTGGGCGCCCCTATGGGTATCTGTTCCCGTCCTGACAACACTGATCTGGCCGAGTCTGCTCCAGGGAGTCAGCAGCTGCTCTCACTACCGACACAACGTCCACACAGCTCCTCTCCCACTGAATATCAGCTGACACACTGCCAGCCAATAGGAAGTGAGAGGGGGGCAGAGAGCTCAGCCTTCTACAAAAAAAAACCAGTGAATGAGGTGATTTCCACTGCTCCATGTTGCTTCCATCAGCAATACAAGGTATTGCAGCATACATGACTCTGCTGCACAGAGGGCCCCCCATAACATGGAGCATAGCAATGTACCCCCCTCCTTGCCTCCACCATTAGTCCCAGGTCACACAGGGCTTCACACGCAGCAGATACAAGGTACTGCTTCAGACATACATGACTATCTTCTTCTGCACAGAGGATCCCCATAACATTGATCATAGCATGTAGCAGCCTCTCCTCTCTCCCCATTAGTCAGGTCACACAGGAGCCTACAGCAACAAATACAAGGTAACTGCAGCCAGACATGACTATCCTGCCTGCCCAGAGGGAGTATCCCCCATAACATGGATCATAGCAATGTATCAGCCCTTTCCTCCCTCCACATTAGTCAGGTTCAACAGGAGGCTGCAGAGATAACACAAGTAACAGGCTTGAGCTCTTTACCCTCCTGATGCAGTCTCACTGTACTCTCTCACCATTCACTGTCCCCTCCATGCTACCATCTGGCAGTCCTGCAGTCCTCCTCTGTATCTCCACCATTAGTCCAAGGGTCACACATGAGCCTACAGCTCAGATCAGGTAGCGTGCAGACATACATGTACATCTGCGGCAACAGAGGAGTCCTCCCCCAACATGAGTTATAGTCAACATGTAGCAGCCCTCCTCCTCCTCACCATTAGTCAGGTCACACAGAGGCTGCAGGAGATAACACATACAGGCTGAGCTCTGATCTCTCTCAGCCTGAGGCCATCTCCCGGTACTCTCCTCCATGCACTGACTGTCCCTGCCATGCTACCACCTGGCAGTCCCTCCTCCTGTACTCTCCACCAGCACTGTCCCTCCATTGCTACCACTGCTCTCCTGAGTTGTCCTCATCCCGTACTCTCCACCATGCACTGTCCCTCCATGCATACCCTGCTGATCCTACAAACAGGGGCCCCTTTCCCTGATAGCAGGGAATTAGCCTAAAGATCAGTAACATGTGGAAGCTTCACCTATTTATCTATGCATCCATGCATGTCCAGCCTTACCGACCATGGATCTGTGAGAATACATAGTACAGTGTCTATGTGCAGTGTCCTGTGTAGTGTGCAGGGGGCGCCAGATTCGGTTGCTGCCGCACGTTCTTCATGGATCTGGTGCCCCCTGCACTGGCTTTTGACAGCTGCAACCAACTTTTTTTGGGGGCGTATGACACATTTCTATTGGATCAGTAAAGTGCAAGGGACTATGTGAGCACAGCAGGTGGAAGGATACTGTGACGGCTGAGCGCTCTGTGGCACTGAGTTTTGTGCAATAACTGCCGCTGTCATGCGGTCTTGTGCCCGTATAGGCCACTCCCACATCTGCTTCTGTGTGGAGCAGAATAGAGGCTGAACAAGCATCATAATACACATAAGAATCGGGTATTTTTTCTTCCGTACCCATTCCAAATAGATTTTTTGAAATATTTTAACCTCTTTGACATGCTTTGCAGTCAATTTGTTTTCGTGGCATAATCCCCCTTTAAGGAAACAGCAGAATGGAGGAACAGTGAAGAACACAGTGCTAACACAGGAGCATTAAGGATCATTTAAGTGACAAGAACACAGCGTGACACAGCTGGAGTAACACTTGCAGATGTTTCCGTACATCTGCTAGACTTATCAGAAAACATTTATGCAGTCAAAGGTGTTCTTCCAATAGTATGTGAATAACAATATGTGGTGTTAGAACACTTGTCAGATGTTTAAAAGACACTGGGTCAAATGCTCCTTTTTTGTGAAGTGCCATGAATTTCCATTTAATAGAAAAAATGAAGACACAGGACTGCTTCCTTATTTCTCATAAATGACACATTTTCACGGGTCCCCCCTTTGGGTCGCCCTTGAAAAATCTCGAGTTGACCTTCATGGGGTTCGTTATTCGAACGAGCCACTCGAGCATAGGAAGTTCAACTCCAGTCGAGCACTCGAGCATTTAGTAGGGCTCGCCTCTGTCTACTACAAGACTTTTCTACACCTTTTTTTATAATTTACTATGATATAAAGTTTAAAGCATAGATTTCCAAAATAAAAATAATGATTTGCTACTGAAGTTGATAATTATGGCTACTCAGTTTGTTATTCTAATAAGTGTTCTAAGCATGTTTATTCTGTAAATGGTACCACATTAGTCAAGCTGATTAATCGTTTAAAAGATCTTTTAGAATGCGCTAAATGTTCAGTAGGACACACTACTTTGGACACACATATCAAATGTTGAAAATAGGATTACCAGCACATCCTAGCGATAATAGTGTTAGCCTTTTACGCCTCTTACTCTAATGGCACACAGCTAATGAGGCATAATATTATCCAACATATATTCCCAAGTAAAAACGATAAAAGAATCCTAAGTGCATTGTACACTAGAGCACACATGGCAATTACATAGTTAGTTCTTCAACCATAATTACAAGTGATTTGTAACGGTCCAGTAATAACATGTCCAGCCAGTGTTGTAGAAAATAGGTGAATGTTGTTCACACCCCAGCACTGCTCCCGACAACTGAATCCACAATACCCATATTGTTTTGGGATTGGAGGTGTAAGGGCACATGGAGCTTCCGGTTTCATATTTTCTTGGACGGCCCACATATACACCCTTTGGAGCAAGGTCCAAACTGTGTTGGAACTAAACTCTGGGAACCACTCTTGAGAAAACCCTGTCGCTTTCCTTTTATAATGTCCATCCCCCTACCAATCTGGGTAAACACACTCTAAATTGTTTCTACAATATACCTGTTCGGCCGCGAAGACCCGATCCTCATCTTCCGCTCAAACTGGAAGCGAGCCGCTCTCCCCTTCACAACTGGATCTATGTGCCCCCGCATACCCATATGCGCATTGGAAATCCATGACTGCGACCGTACAGGAAAGTCTTATCACTTTCTTAAAAGTCTGGTCCCCTTGGGATGCGATTCGAGGACAACTTTCCCTATTCCCTATAATCCGTAAACCGTGCTTAGAGGCTCATGGCGTGTTAAGGTTTGAACTTGTTTGTATAGTTGGACCCCTGAAAAGTTATTCTTTGAAATTCTTCTTTTCCTGAGGTCCGTGTCTACTTCTGTGCTATTTATGTTTGTAATACTGATTAAATTGATTCTACAGGCCCACTACTGTAAGGGGTGGATCTCTTGCTGGCCGGTCATTGATCACGATCTCCTGAATGGTGGCAGACCCCCTTCTTTCTTCTCATTTTTTTCAGACAATGTATATGACCTAAGGCTCCTAGCTTAATACGTCTAGTTTGGCTTGTGCACCCGATGTGATTACATTTTGCCGCCTTATAACACTGGATATGGTCTTTGTTCCCCCTATATGTACTGGTCTGGTTTTATATTCTTGGTTAAAAAAAAAAAAGAAAATAGTGAAATGTGGACCCTTTACTTTTAAGTCCACGAAATTATCACAGATAGATTTTTTTGGGGGGGGGGGGGGGGGGGGGGGGGGGTGTTTTAAAATAAGACACTATACAGTCACCGGTAACCTGTTGGAATTTTTACTCCTTCTTCAACAACACCTACCTTGTTCCATAAGAGACTCTAAGGCCACGCATATTTGAGATTAGCAATGGACTAGGCAGTTTTGGAAAAATCATACAGTGCCTCAAAGTCTAGGAAACAATCTGTGAATAAAATGTATTTTTTTACAGTCCTTTTGTACTAACAACACACACAATATAGCAAAGATTCCCAGGACAGCTACTCTTACATTGTGTCGCAGCTTTGTATGGTCAAAAAGTGGTGGTAGACTTCTTTTAATAACATGCGCTGTTTTTTTTCTTTGTTTTTGTAGAGCCCATTATTTCATGGTGCTGTACAATCAGCAGGAAAAGGTAAAGGTTCACTATCCCATTACATTAGACATGACCAAGACCTTGGCCAAGCACAGCTAAAAATCTGACATGGATGGTTTAATGGAGACATAGGTTTATGCATCCTAAACAGATGGGTTGTTAGTTTCACTGGTTCTCCTGCGACCCATTTCTTGGGTCACAGTGCAAACCGTTGCCTCCTGGTGTCCCTATCATAGGTAGCCTCGCTTACCCAGTGGTGCTCCGCGGCGGTCTACCGATTCATCAGCGCGCACTTCCTCCCCACCTCCTAGGCCGGCGGCCCGGCCATCTGAAATTTAAAGGGCGGATTCAGTCCTGACTGTACTGCCTATCTTGCCCTCCTGCCTTTGTCCCTGACCACGAGTTTGCCATATGATGCTGCAACTACTGCCCTTGGCCGCCATTGTCACCCCTGTCTAACAACTGGTGTTACCACGCCACAACAAGTCCAACCTTCTTTGCAGCGGCAGTGGTTAAAACAGGTACCACACATAGCTCCGGTCCCCGTGTCGGCTTACATCATCGTCTGGCGGTGGTACAGAGGATACGCTACCTCTGATCTTGACAGTCGATCGGCATGGATTTCCACAGGTTCCACTAATCTGTCTCGCTGTCTTACATCATGTGGCGCCCTGGCCGTGCAAAGGTCAGCCATCTTGGACAAGTCAACCGCCATGTGGCAGTGCATGTGATGGCTACTCATGCACCAGTGTCAAATTCTTGTGTTTCTCCTTCACCTTTCTCGGGTTTTGTCTGCCTCCATGAACCTCAAGTCTGAGAATATCTATGGCCACTAAATATGATGGGGAGCCAAGTTTTGCAGGGGCTAGCACTCAGTGCTTCTTATACCCGTTTTCCGTTTGCTGAGAACCAGCCACGGCGTCTCTGCTTCTGCTGAGACGCTCTGCTGACCTTTCGTCAGGATATTCATCTGTCAGTGACTATGGCTGTTTCCGTACCAACCCTGGCTTCTGAGGACTAGCCTGGAACCAATCCGCCTTGGTTCCAACCTTTAAAAATGTGTTTCTGGACAAATTAAAGACACGCGTCTGCATTTGACTTGCCGTCTACTCTGAGTCATTTCTCTCTCTGCTGGCCACTCAGAGCGCCCTATGGTTTACTGAGGGCGCTATGAGGAGCATCTCTTGACCAAGTGCAATCCAAGACTCACCGTAGCCCCACCTGCCCTCCTGTTTTACAACTTCACCTCTGCCGCCCTCCGGATCTGCTGCTGTGGGAATCCCTGCAGTGATAAAGCTGGCCTGACCCCTGCAGAGTGCTCTCGTCTGAGACAGTAACACGTTTGCCTCTTTTGCGCCCGCCCAGAACATTCCCCCCCGATCTACGTCTGTCATTCAGTCTGGTGGGTCTCCGTGGTTTTCCAGCAACATGCGCCCAAGTGCTCGACTTGCATACTGGTGAGCTTCTTCGCTGTGGGTCAAGAGTGCCAGTCCTCGCTTCTCTCGGTTCTTCGTCCGGTGTCCACCATGTCTGCTTCCGTATCCTGCAAGCCTCTGGTGGGTCTTCCCTATAATACAGACTTTTCAACGTCTTCTTGGAGAAGCAATGCATAAACTCTACCACCACACCTATCCTTATACTGCCTGATATGAGCTGCGTCCGGGCACGTCTCTACCATGAGGTCGGAATACCCATTGTCCCCCCCCGTATCCGAGACCACATCTATGTCTGCCTATATCCAAGAGAATCTGAGAAAAGGGTTCATCTGCAAGTCTTTCGTCTCCTTCCCGTTGCTGTATTCTTTTTTGTGCCTAGAAGTATGGTTTTTCTTTCTCTCTCCACCGCTGCATTGTGGGCTTAATAAGTTTACAGAAGATACCCCTACCCACTTTCCCTGGATTACAGAACTCTTTGACCGCCTCCATGAGTCTAAGTCTTCACTAAGTTGACTTCGTGGGACTATAATTTCATCCCTCATCCCAAACAAATTGGCGAAGGGGATTAATGGAGACTGCCTTCAACACTCGTGATGGTCACTTTGAGATCTCGTCATGCTGCCCTTTTGACCTGCAATGCAACCCCGCTGTCTTGAAGTGTCGTTGACGACTTCTTGAGAGACACTTGTTATATACCTGTATCAATGATCACATGTTCAGTCCCAACCCTGGAATCAAGAGAACAGTAAAAAAAAAAAAAACAAGTTTAAAAAAAAAAATTGTAAATTAAAAAAAAATAATAAGCTTAATGAATACAAGATCCCCTACATATAAAATTAATTTTAAATTAAAAATAAAATGAAAATCCATCAATATTGGTATCACCACATCCATAACAACCTGTAGATTAAATAAATGGTTACTGAACCTGATATACAGTAAACCGCAGTAAAAATGAGTTAAAAAAGCTGCAAAAATTACGACCTTTCAATCCAACCTCCCAAAACAAAAAGGAAAAATGTGATCACAAGTAACATTTACCTCCGGCATGATACCAATCAAAAAGTAAGAAAAGATATCTGCTCCAAAAATAATAGCCCTAATACATCCCAATATATAAAATTTTTTTAAATATTAGCCGTTTAGAGAACTGGTGATGCAAAAACAAGCAAATTTCCTCAACAATGATTTTTATAATGTGCAAAAAACAAGGTACTACCATAAGAAAGTTATAGAAATGAGTAATGTCTAATATCGTCCGGTGACCTATATGACATATTATTTTATTGTACATTGACGACCTACAAACTAGCCTATTGAACCCCCCTAAATGATTCACTCAAAATTTAATCGCTATTGCTCCTTAGTTTGCATGCTGTGTATCTAATAAGCCTAACAATTCATTGCATATTTGTGGGATAAAATCTCTGGTTTTTTCAAGTCAGGCACATTTCATTTCGTTGTGTTTAAAAAAAATCATGTAGCTCACTGAATAACCACTAAATCAAATGCTGTAGATTACATACTGAAATGAACTTGATCCAGAAGAACCTTCATCAAATTTATGTGTGCTTTTAAAGAATCATCCTCACTTTAGTTTGACAGTAATAGTTTTTTTCAATTGCTGTACACTGGAAAATACAGATTATGAATTGTTTTTAACTTGGGCAGGGGCCAGCAGACTGTTACAAATTTAATGAAACACAGATGTTTATATTCTCGTACTGTTTGTTTCCATCAAGGTAAAATGTGCTCCCCCATTGGATCATAAGCATCTTAAATATGTTGGTGGAATCATCTCGCAGCCTTTTGAAGTGGGTGCCCCCAAAAACAAAAGTCACTCTGCATCGTGCCAGTCCACTGGTCTACCATTATCATATCCGCCCTGCTCCACTGGCCACGCCCAGATGGGTGGAGTGAAGTAGTCGCAATTTAACTGCAATTTCTTGCCATTGTTGCAACAGCATTTGTGATATTACACTGCTTTCTGCTTGCTCCAGCAACTGGCGTAGAGAAGCAGTCCATACATGTCTCCTAGTCTTTATTTGTAGCCAATATATTATTTATGGCCATGTAAGAAGACGAGTGAAATCCACAGTACATATGCTACAGTCTGTACAGCATGGTCCTTAGATAGAACCAGTATTGTCTCCAAGCAGATGAAGATCGTCAGGGTTCATGTTGTTTTTATTGTGTTTAATTGTCGGGCCTGTCGTAAATAAGATGTCCCGTATTCAATCAATCTGTTGTTAGAGGGTTTTTTAAATAATTTTGATGATCACTGGTTTAGTGTGTATAAATGCAGTGACTTTCCTGCATAAACATCATGTCTGATTAAGAGAACTACTATTCCGTAAACTCACCTCAAAACCAACATACTCAGTTACCTCAATAATGGTACTGCCTTCATTCTTCATCGTCTTCTGTGGCTCGTCCATGGCTACCACAGTACAATCTAACACTTTGATGCAATTTAGGGAGATATATTATAGAAACAGAACAAATGATAAGTACCCATCCCCTTGGGCTTTTAAAACATTAAGAAGCATGCTTTCCTACTGGTGTTTCAGATTGTTGACCGTACATTACAGGCAGTCTCCGGGTTAACTCCAGATAGGGTCTGTAGGTGTGTTTCTTAAGTTTGGAGTTTGTATGTAATGTCGGACTGTATATTTTACATTGTAATCCATCCAGAACTTTTTTGGTCTCGTGTGACCATTGATTTTAAAATGTTGATTTGTCATAAGAACCAGGATTAACCATAAATCGTAACTACCGACACCTTATACTTATAACGTTTTATTGTAGCCCTAAATACTAAAGTACAATAAAATTACCAAATCCAGAGTCCGTTATGTAACTAGGGGTCGTATTAATTTGAGGTTTCTTCATTAGGGGACCAGGCCTGTATTCCACTTTGGAGCGCAATTACACTGGTTTCTATCTAAGGAATGCTATACAGACCTAACCGCTATGGCTCTGTGGATTACAAGAGACAGACTCTAAAATAAGAAAGAATCTGAAATAACTATATTTTTCAAAATTGGTAAAAAAACAGTGTCTAATGTTCGAAAATTAGTGCATGTATTTATGAATAATAAATACCAATACAGTGCATCTAAAGAGGGACCAAGGCTAGGAGTGAGTAACAACAGTCCAGACAGTCACATTTTCTTTTTTGAAATATAATCCAAACAAAAGCCCCAACCCCTGTGATGCTTACACCGAAGTTTGCTTCGTGTTCAGGGATGACACACAATTATATGTAATGAGCCAATGCGTTGGGGAAAGCAGAAGCGGCAAATATTTGCAACTGCAGTGTAATGGGCTTCTTGTTAACCTGTCTTTAGTGAAATGAGGTCCCTGGTACATGTTTCCCTTTTAAAAGTGATTTTCCTCCAAAACTAGGACAAGAGCATATAGACAAATGGATCCAGCCTGTTTTCCGGAGTTTCCCTTATGTTAACTGTAAAGGTAGTGAACTCTAAAGCATTTATGTATGCCTTTACTGGAAAAAGAAAACACATAAACGGACAGAATCAAATTTACACAGGATCAAGATTATTACATAGAATTGTACAGTACATACATTCACATAGTTTATTGTGTAGATGTTAGACGTGTACTCTACAGTTTTTCGTGTAAATGACTGAGTCAGGGTCTCATGTCATGAAATGCCTTGTGGATGTCAAAACAAAATCAGACGACTATTCTGCATATCTTTCAGCCGGTTTGTTTGGTACTTTATACTTTGTACTTTACATGTGCGTCAATATAGTGTTCTGACAATATATGTACAAATCATCTACAACACATTGCCAAGTGGTATGTTTTGCAATTGTAAGACATTTCTTATAAAGTTCACTTGGTCTGAAATTACAAACTTTTCTATGCGTGGCAATAGCAGACAAAACCCATGAAGGAATATCTAGTGCAACTGCTAGACCTTTATACATAATCAACATTCCCTGATCTCATCTGTAGCAAACTGTGTCACTAATACAGACCACTACCCACCCTGACACAGAACAACCGCTACCAGCTCGACACGGAACATTGTGCACTGGACTCCCGGGTTTCAACTGTATCCTGAATATAAACTGAGTGAATCCACATAATCTGCTTTGTTGGACGTATGAGAGTCTAGCCCATGATGGCTAACCTATGCACTGTGCAGAGGTGTCACTCCAGAGCCCTTTCAGTGGGCATCCAACCCAGGCCATCACCAGAGATGACCCATGTATCTTCCTGCAATCCCGACAAGCCCAGGACTTGCTGTGCACAGGGCAATTTTAAAGTGACGCTCTTACCTGGGACTTATTTTCTGCTTAATTGGTGTCCCTCAGGGGTGCTGTATCATTAAAACATGTGACGAGCAGGGAGTATCAATCCAAATTAAATTTCTGTCTCGGCGCTTTTGCGATAAATAAGCTGTCTTTGTTGTAGTTTGGGGCATTGGTCTCTAAAAGGTTTGCCATCACTAGCCAGTTGTATAAATCTGGCCACTGTGTTTGTATACACGTTATTAGTTGTAAATAATGTATGTAAGAGTATCTATATTATATATATATATTTGAGTACATAAATTGTGCGTATGATTTATGTATGCCATTGTGTAATGTGTAAGAGTGGTAATTAAAATGGTTGTGTATGATTGTAGAACTTTGTATGTGTATGAAAGTATAACTGTGTAATTTTAAAAATACGGGGACAACTTTATTATAAACAGTACAGTGTGTACATATGCAGTTACCTGTGTTAGTGCAGAGGGCACCAGATTTCAGCGATTTCTGTCGCTTGCCTCTTCATAAATCTATCGCTCCCTCACTGGCTCTGCTTCTGACAGCGTGCAACCACTTTTTTTGGTGTACCTTTACATGGCATTCTGTTTTGGACTATATGCATTTTAAATCTGGCGCAACACGGTTCTGACTGAGTACCGCGCTGAAACCCCCCTTCAGTGCAGAGGTTTGTGTCGCATGAAAATATGCAGTTGTTCTACAAAAGGTTGTGTGCAACACAAATTTGGAGCACACTTCTTAAATTCTTAACTTTGCAAGCAATTAGTCACTAAAAGAACATGCAAACTCTAACAGAAACTGGTTCATGGCCCATAGTTACGGGGGCCCAACGATCTGTAAGTTTTTTATGAGGGAGGAATCACCAAAGCACTGTAATCACGTTTCGGGTGCGCCAGATAGGTGGCCATTGTTTTTAGACCTAAAGCCCCTTTCCCATTTTCACATATCAATTTAGAGATTTTTTTTTAGTCTGTGACCAATTTTCAGTTTATGAATAGTGGACCCCTATCTACTTTGTAGTGCGATCAGTCTCAAGTTTACCATACTAGATCTTGAAAGGAGTTGAGTGTAAAATGCTTTGAAGGGCAAACTCTACAAGAACAGAATTGTTTACTGGAAGATGGTTTAAGCATTTGGTCCGATGGCACACATTATCTATTTCGCGATCTCTCTGAGTGTCCTTTATAAATGGGTTTTATCTTGCTAAGATATAACACACTAGTAATTTGGTTTCTGTGTGTATTCTTATGTAGGTGTTTTCCACATTCTCTCCATAAACCTATGGAATTGTGTTTACGTTTAATGCAAAGTTAAGCCCCATTAATACAATTTAGCTAGAATAAGGATCTTACAAATTGGCAGATTCATTAACAAAACGAATATATATGATGTGAAAAAACTCTAGCTGGTTTTTAACATTCTACCATCAGTTCCAAAAGAGCCAGATGTGATTGTCCACAGATTTACATTTTCCACTGGTTCACTTTTCCTATAAATGCAATCTTCACAGAAAAACTTAGACATAAAAGTGATCTTGTCTTCATGGAATTTCAGTGCTTTAGGAATTGATAATAAACCATACAGAATGGAAGAAGCAGTATCAGTTAACAGTCTATGGACTAAGTGCCTAAATATTGCAAGATGCGGCTGACCTCACTCCTCTAGGCGAAGCCACACGTTCATGAGCTAAGATAGAGACAAAATTTTCTCTAACAGACAACCAAACACCATCTGTCATAATCACAGTTGCACTAATGAAACAAATCGAAAATGAAACAATTTATGCTTATAACTGCGAATGGGATGCTTAGCAGAACAATGTAATTGGCAAATTCTCTAGTGGCATGGCAATGAAAGTGATTAGTTTAATCAGGATACACATGATTCTGCAGAGCCTTCTACAAAAATTGAGCGAAATAAACGAGGTGGTTTCCACGGGAGCAGAGGTGAATACATCTTAATCTCATAACTGTATAAAAAGCGGAGTTGACACCATCAAAGCTGCTGTGTGGACTTATTGGAGCTTTGTTTGAAGCTTGTAATGCCATTATTCTCACAGATTAACAATATGGTAATTACCCGGGCCATTGGCGTTCAAGATTATAGATTTAGCAGTCGTTGAAATGGAATTCATGTTTTTTTTGCAACATTATTTTTATATAGTTTTTTCATACACCTACAAAAAAAAGAAATATTATGACATGCATATACATTAAGAGCTTTTTTTTGCTAAGCGAATTGTTTATACTGAAAACTTCATCCATCACACTGAGTCTTGGCTGTTAGAGGGTTTTAACCTTTTATCTGTGCAGTTGGATTAATAAGTCTCTTTTCCATTTCTGGATATAACTTAACTTTTAATGTAACATTATATCAAAGAACTTTATAAACAATCACGAACAGATAACAACAATTATGATAAACTGTAGAAAAAAATCATGACACGATAGAAGAAAACTAACTGCTGTTTTGAAGTCAGCGTGACTATTTAAGACTAAAACAACAAAAAAAATCACCAGGGATTATGCTAAAAATTGTTCCAGCCACAAGACATGTGGCTGTTGCTGTTTTATATGGTCAAACTTGGGTTTTAGGCATTCTGAATTACCATCCGTAACGCGCCTCATGGGATTGCATTTGCCAGTTCAGTGATAAAAACAAATCAAACTCTAAATATTTTCTGCTTTCCTGCCAGAAATGACCTGGTCATAGCTCAGTTGGACGCTGTAAATAAAAACTACCATTATGGAAAGTGGAAAATGTTATGATAGCATAATTATTAGTTATTATGATGTGGATGACTAGCTACAACTGCAAATGGTGCTAATGATTTACCGGCTCAGTGTGAATGTTTAACAAAAATTATTTAACGAAAAGTGGTTTACTTCTGTAAAATGAAGCTTTTTGAGTCATTTACCTTGCAGTGTTGTAAGAAAAGATGAGAGGAGCTTATTAATATATAATCCAGTCTAATAGTGCAGACATAGATGAGACAGTCAAGTACTGAGCCTGATTTATGATGCTACATTCATTATTCTACATGATAAATTTGGCAATTTCTAGTGTAACTTTAAACCACTTATTTGTTACCTTAATAAACAACAAAAATGCAGCAAATTTATATAACAATTATAACTGTTGTCTCACCATTAAAGATACTCCACTGAAATAGCAACCCATTCCTACATGCTCCCACTCTGCACCCCCACTCGATGTCTGTTAATGATTTTTAAAGGGTTAAATATTTTTTACATTATCGGTGTCACCCATTTTCCTTTCTCTGCTACCATTATATATGTTATGTTTACATTTATTTTCATTTATTCAAGGTTATTGCTTGTTGATATTCTTTACCCTACCCCCAGGCGGCTGTAACAATTTAGCTTCACACTTTTAAATAATGAACAACAGGCAGTCCCCAGGTTACATACAAGATAGGTTCTGCAGGTTTGTTCTTAAGTTGAATTTGTATGTAAGTCGGAACTGTATATTTTATAATTGTAACCCCAGCCAGAATTTTTTTTGGTCTCTGTGACAATTGGATTTAAAAAATGTTGGGTTGTCATAAGAACCAAGATTAACAATAAAGCTTATTTGCAGACACATTTTATAACTCCTACAGCTGATTATCAAAGCCTAGGGCTAAAGTACAGTGAATTACCAACATCCAGAGGTCCATTTGTAACTAGGGG
>CM033644.1:81277129-81486262 GCA_019512145.1 Engystomops pustulosus
CACACAGGAGGCTGCAGAGATAACACAAGTAACAGGCTGAGCTCTGATCTCTCCTGATGCATCTCCTGTACTCTCCTCCATGCACTGTCCCTCCATGCTACCCTGCAGTCCTCCTCCTGTACTCTCCACCATGCACTGTCCCTCCATGCTACCCTGCTCTCCTGCAGTCCTCATCCTGTACTCTCCACCATGCACTGTCCCTCCATGCTACCCTGCTGTCCTACAAAGGGGCCCCTGTCCCTGACTAGCAGGGAAGTAGCTAAAGATCAGTAACATGTGAGAAGCTGTCACCTATTTATCTATGCATCCATGCATGTCAGCCTGACCGACCATGATGCTGTGAGAATACATAGTACATGTGTACTATGTGCAGTGTCCTGTGTAGTGTGCAGGGGGCGCCAGATTCAGGATTTCTGGCGCACGTTCTTCATGAATCTGGTGCCCCCTGCACTGCTTTGACAGACTGCACCAACTTTTTTTGGGGGCGTATGACACATTTCTATTGGATCAGTAAATGCAGGGACTATTTGAGCACAGCAGGTGGAAGGAGACTGTGAAGGCTGAGCGCTCTGTGGCACTGAGTTGTGCAATAACTGCCGCTGTCAGTGCTGTGCTTGTGCCCGGATAGGCCACTCCCACATCTGCTTCTGTGTGGAGCAGAATAGAGGCTGAACAAGCATCATAATAACAAATAGAAAGGTATTTTTACTTCCAGGTAACCATTACAAATAGATTTTTGAAATATTTTAACCTCTTTGACAGCTTTTTGCAGTCAATTGTTTCGTGGCATAACCCCTTTAAGGAAACACAATGAGGAACAGTGAAGAACACAGTGAACACAGGATCATTAAGGATCATTTAAGTGAAGAACACAGTGAACACAGTGAAGAACACATTGCAGATGTTTCCGTACATCTGCTAACTTATCAGAAGACATTAGTGCAGAAAGGTGTTCTTCACAATAGTATGTGAAGAACAATATGTGTGAAGAACACATTGCAGATGTTTAACACGGGTCATTCTCCTTTTTGAAGTTCCATGAATATTCCATTGAATAGAAAAAATGAAGAAACAGGACTGACTTCCTTATTTCTCAATAAAATGAAACAATACTATTGTGAAGAAACCTTTCTGCACTAATGTCTTCTGATAAGTTGCAGATGTACGGAAACATCTGCAATGTGTTCTTCACTGTGTTCACTGTGTCTCTCACTTAAATGATCCTTAATGATCCTGTGTTCACTGTGTTCTTCACTGTTCCTCATTGTGTTTCCTTAAAGGGGTTATGCCAGAAACAATTGACTGCAAAAGCTGTCAAAGAGGTTAAATATTTCAAAAATCTATTTGTAAGGGTTACCTGGAAGTAAAAAATACCTTTCTATTTGTATTATGGTGCTTGTTCAGCCTCTATTCTGCTCCACACAGAGCAGATGTGGGAGTGGCCTATCGGGCACAAGCACAGCACTGACAGCGGCAGTTATTGCACCAACTCAGTGCCACAGAGCGCTCAGCCTTCACAGTCTCCTTCCACCTGCTGTGCCTCAAATAGTCCTGCATTTACTGATCCAATAGAATGTCATAAGCCCCCAAAAAAAGTTGGTGCAGTCTGTCAAGCAGTGCAGGGGGCACCAGATTCATGAAGACGTGCGCCAGAAATCCTGAATCTGGCGCCCCCTGCACACTACACAGGACAATGCACATAGTACAACATGTACTATGTATTCTCACCGCATCATGAGTCGGTCAGGCTGACATGCATGGATGCATAGATAAATAGGTGAAGCTTCTCACATGGTTACTGATCTTTAGCTACTTCCCTGCTAGTCAGGGACAGGGGCCCCTTTGTAGGACAGCAGGGTAGCATGGAGGGACAGTGATGTGAGAGTACAGGATGAGAGACTGCAGGAGAGCAGTGGTAGCATGGAGGGACAGTGCATGGTGGAGAGTACAGGAGGAGGACTGCAGTGGTAGCATGAGGGACAGTGCATGGAGGAGAGTACAGGAGATGCATCGAGAGAGATCAGAGCTCACCTGTACTGTGTTATCTCTGCCGCCTCTGGTGACCTGACTAATGGTGAAGGGGAGAGGGCTGCTACATTGCTATAACTCATGTTGGGGAGGATCCTCTGTCGCAGCAGATGTCATGTAGTTCTGCAGTTACCTTGTATCTGCATGCTGTAGGCTCCTGTGTGACCTGACTAATGGTGGAGAGTACAGGAGGAGGACTGCAGGACTGCGGGTAGCATGAGGGGACAGTGAATGGTGAGAGGACAGAGATGCATCAGGAGAGGTCAGAGCTCAGCCTGTTACTTGTGTTATCTCTGCAGCTCCTGTGTGACCGACTAATGGTGGAGGGAGGAAAGGGCTGTACATTGCTATGATCCATGTTATGGGGGCACTCCTCTGGTGCAGCAGATAGTCATGTCTGGCTGCAGTTACCTGTATTTGTTGCTGTAGGCTCCTGTGTGACCTGACTAAGGGTGAGAGAGGAGGGGCTGCTACTTGCTATGATCAATGTTATGGGGGACTCCTCTGTGCAGAAGATAGTCATGTATGTCTGCAGTTACCTTGTATACTGCTGCTGGAGCTCCTGTGTGACCTGACTAATGGTGGAGGGAGGAGAGGCTGCTACATTGCTATGATCCATGTTTGGGGACTCTCTGTGCGCAGATGTCATGTATGTCTGCAATTACCTTGTATCTGCTGCTGGAAGCAACCATGGAGCAGTGGAAATCATCATTCACTGGTGTAGACGGCTGAGCTCTCTGCCCCCTCTCTCACTTCCTATTGGCTGCAGTGTGTCAGCTGATATTCAGTGTGGAGAGGAGCTTGTTCTTCTGATGTCTGTAGTGCAGAGCAGCTGCTGACTCCCGTGCGCAGACTCGGCCAGATCAGCTGTGCTCAGGACGGGACACAGCTACCACTAGGGGGCCCAGCAACCAGGACAAAAGGAGTTATATCAGTAAGCCTGCATATTTGTGTAATAAGTGTAAATGATGAAAGTACTTGTCACAATGCATTGGACCCAATTACACCATTTGCTTGGTGACACAACCCTTTAAGTGAAAGTCGATCTCAGTCAGGCAAAATACTTGTCCGAGCAGCGAGCCGTTTCAAGTACTGAATAGTCGAATGAGCATCAAGCTCGGATGAGTATACTCGTCATCTCTACTTGTTATTTATGAAAAGGTGAACTTTACTGTTAAATTGTTTAGTGCAAATTGGGTACATTTAAACAGAGCAAACAGAATACAAAAGTATACCTTACCATGGTCTGGAGATCCAACATATATGTATATTTTTTTTTATAACCGACTGTAATGTAACAGTTTTTTGTGACACTAAACTACACGTCCAAAAGGCCCTGTATGAGATTAGTGGCCAAATCAACCAAGTGTGGAAGTTTACACAAGAGACTGGAGGTTAAAGTAGCAAAATCACATGGGCCCAGAAGAGTCATCTGTCAAAAGGGGCTCATTATAGAAGCCAGAGACTTGTGAAGAACAATATGTGTGAAGAACACATTGCAGATGTTTAACACGGGTCATTCTCCTTTTTGAAGTTCCATGAATATTCCATTGAATTAAAAAAATGAAGAAACAGGACTGACTTCCTTATTTCTCAATAAAATGACACATTTTACTGGTCCCCTTGAAAAATGCTCGAGTTTCCCATTGACTTCAATGGGGTTCGTTATTCGAGACGAGCACTCGAGCATAGGGAAAAGTTCGACTCCAGTAACGAGCACTCGAGCATTTTAGTGCTCGCTCATGTCTAATAACAAGACTTCTACTTTTTTAATAATTTACTATGATATAAAGTTTAAAAGATAGATTACAAAATAATATGATTTGCTACTGAAGTTGATATTATGCTACAGTTTGTTATTCTAATAAGTGGTTAGAGCATGTTATTCTGTAAATGGTACACACATGAGTCATAGCTGATTATAGTTAAAAGATCTTTTAGATGCAGCTAAATGTTCAGTATGACACACTTTGGACACACATATCAAAGGTTGAAAATAGGATTACCAGCACATTACTAGCGATAATAGTGTTAGCCTTTTAGCCTTCTTAACTCTAATTGCACACAGCTAAGTGAGGCATAATATTATCCAACAGTATATACAAAGTTAATAAAACATAAAAGAATCCTAAGTGCATTGTAACACTAGAGCACACATGCAATTACATAGTTCTTCAACCATAATTACAAGTGATTTGTAAAGCCAGTAATAACATGTACAGCCAAGTTTGTAGAAAATAGGTGAATGTGTATCACACCCCAGCACTGCTTCATAAACTGAATCCACAAATACCAGATGTTTGTTGGAGGTGTAATGCACATGGAGCTTCCGTGTTTCATATTTTCTGGGACTGCCCACATATACAACCCTTTTGGAGCATGGTCCAAAATGTGTTGGAAAAAACTCTGGGAACCACACTTGAGAAAGACCCTGTCGCTTTCCTTCTAGGCCTCCCCCCTAACAATCTGGGTAAACATCATTCTAAATTGTTTCTACATATACTCTGTGCCGCGAAGACCCTGATCTCCGCTCACTGGAAGCGAGCCGCTCCCCCTTCACAACTGGATCTATGTGCCCGCATACGCCATATGCGGACATTGGAATCCATGACTGCGACCTTACAGGAAAGGTCGGATCACTTTCTTAAAGTCTGGTCCCCTTGGGATGCGATTGAGGACAACTTTCCCTATTAAACTATATCCTTAACCGCTTAGAGGCTCAAGGACATGTTAGGTTGAACTTTTTGTATAGTTGGACCCATGGAAAAGTTATTCTTTTTAAAATCTTCTTTCCTGAGGTCCGTGTCTATTTCTGTGCTATTTATGTTTGTAATATTTGATGTAAATTTGATTAACAGGCACTACTGTAAGTGGTGGACTCTTGCTGTCCTGTCATTGATCACGATCTCTGAATGGTGGCAAGACCCCCCTTCTTTCTTCTGCTTTTTTCAGAACAGATGTATCTGACCTAAGGTCCTTTAGCTTAATACGTCTAGTTGGGTCTTGTGCGACCCGGATGTGATTATTTGCCTTATAACACTGGATATGTCTTTGTTCCCCCTATAATGTACATGTCTGTTTTTATTATTCTTGGTTAAAAAAAAAAAGAAAATAGGTGAATGTGGACCCTTTACTTTTAGTCCAAGAAATATATCACAGTAGATGTTTAAAATGAAGACACATATACAAGTCACCGGTAACTGTTGGAATTTTACCTTCTTCAAACCATACCTTGTTCCAAGAAGAGACCTAAGCCACGCATATTTGAGATTAGGAAATTTACTAGCAGTTTTGATCATACAGTGCTCAAAGTCTAGGAACAATTCTGGAATATAAATGTATTTTTGTACAGTCCTTTTGCTACTGACAACACACACAATATAGCAAAGATTCCCAGGACAGCTACCTTACATTGTGTGCAGCTTTGTATGGTCAAAAAGGGGTGGTAGACTTCTTTTAACATGCGCTGTTTTTTCTTTTTTTTTGTAGAGCCCATTAATTTCATGGTGCTGTACAATCAGGAAAAGGTTCACATACATTACATTAAGACATGAACAAAGACCTTGGCCAACACAGCTAAAAATCTATATGGGATGGTTAATGGAGACATAAGGTTAGGCAATCCTAAACAGATGGGTTGTTAGTGTCACTGGTTCTCCTGCGACCCATGTTTTGGGTCACAGGTGCACCCGTGTGCCTCCGTGTGTCCCCTATCATAGGTAGCCTCGCTTACCCAGTGGTGCTCCAGCGGCGGTCTACTCGCTTCAGCGCGCACTTCCCCACCTCCTAGGCCGCGCACCGGCCATCTGAAATTTAAAGGGCGGATTCAGTTCCTGACTGTACTGCCTATCTTGCCCTCCTGCCTGTCCCTGACCACGAGTTTGCCATATGATTCTGCACTATGCCTTGGCCGCCATTGTCACACCTGTGAAAAGACCTGGTGTTACCACGCCACAACAAGTCCAACCTGCTTTGCAGCGGGCAGTGGTGAAAACCAGGTACCACATAGCTCCGGTCCCCGGTGTCGGCTTACATCATCGTCTGCGGTGGTACAGAGGATACGCTACCTCTGATCTTGACAGTAAGATCCGGCATGGATCCCACCAAGGTTCCACTATCTGTGCTGGCTGATCTTACTATCATAGTGGCCCTTGCCGTGCAAGGTCAGCAACTTGGACAAGTCACCGCCATGTTGCAGCATGTGATGGCTACTCAGCACCAGTGTCAAATTCTTGTGTTTCCTTCACCTTCTCTGGTTTGTCTGCCCTCCAATGAACCCAAGCTGAGAATATCTATGCCACCTAAATATGATGGGGATCCCAAGTTGTGCAGGGGCTTTATCACTCAGTGCTTCTTATACCGTTCCGTTTGCTGAGGAACCAGCCCAGGCGTCTTCTGCTGAGACCGCTCTGCTGAACTTTCGTCAAGGAGATTCATCTGTCAGTGACTATGCTGTTCCGTACCCTGGCTTCTGAGCTAGCCTGGAACCAAGCCGCCTTGGTTCCAACCTTTAAAAATGTGTTTTCTGGACAAATTAAAGACACGCTGTCTGCATGTGACTTGCCGTCTACTCTGAGTCATTTCATCTCTCTGGCCACTCAGATCGACCTATGGTTTACTGAGCGCTATGAGGAGCAGAATCTTGAACAAGTGCAATCCAAGATCCACCGTAGCCCCACCCGCCTCCTGTTTTACAACTTCCACCTCTGCCGCCCTCCGGATCTGCTGCTGTGGAACCCATGCAGGTGGATAAAGCTGGCCTGACCCTGCAAGAGTGCTCTCGTCGAAGACAGGAAAACTTTTGCCTCTATTGTGCCAGCCCAGAACACTTCCCCGATCTACGTCTGTCATTCATTTTGGTGGGTCTCCCGTGGTTACAGCAACATGCTCCAGTGCTCGACTGGCAGACTGGTGAGATTCTTCGCTGGGGTCAAGAGTGCCAGTCTCGCTGTCTCTCGGTTCTTCGTCCGGTGTCCACCATGTCTGCTTCTGTATCCTGCAAGCCTCTGGTGGGTCTTCCCTATATACGGACTTTTCCAACGTCTTCTTGGAGAAGCAAGCATAGACTCTACCACCACACCATCCTTATAACTGCCTGATAGAGCTGCGTCCGGGCACGTCTCTACCATGAGGTCCGGAATACCCATTGTCCGTACCCGAGACCACAGCTATGTCTGCCTATATCCAAGAGAATCTGCAGAAAGGGTTCATCTGCAAGTCTTCGTCTCCTGCCGTTGCTGTATTCTTTTTTGTGGCCTAGAAAGATGGTTTTCTCCACCGCTGCATTGTGGGCTTAATAAAGTTACCATGAAGAACCACTACCCACTTCCCTTGATTACAGAACTCTTTGACCGCCTCCATGGAGCTAAGGTCTTCACTAAGTTGGACCTTCGGGGGACATATAATTTCATCCGCATCCATGAAGGGGATTAATGGAAGACTGCCTTCAACACTCGAGATGGGCACTTTGAGAATCTCGTCATGCCCTTTTGACTCTGCAATGCACCCGCTGTCTTTGAAAGTGTCGTTGACGAATTCTTGAGAGACTTGTTATATACCTGTATCATGATCACATGTTCATGTCCCACCCTGGAACAAAGAGAAACAGTAAAAAAAAAGTTTAAAAAAAAATTGTAAATAAAAAAAAATAATAAGATAAATGAATAAAGATCCCCTAACATATAAAAATCTAATTTTAAATTAAAAAAAAAATGAAAATCACCACAATATTGGGTATCACCACATCCGTAACAACCTGTAGAGTAAAATAAAATTGTTACTGAACCTGTACGGTAAACGCAGTAAAAAATTTAGTTAAAAAAGCTGCAAAAATTACGACATTTCACATCCAACCTCCTAAAAAAAAAAAGGATAAAATGTGATCAAAAAGTAACATTTACCCCGGCATGATACCAATAAAAAGTACAGATTCTGCTGCAAAAAAATAAGCCCTAATACATCCCGATATATAAAAAAAATTAAAATATTATGCCTTTTAGAACATGGTGATGCAAAAACAAGCAAATTTCTCAACAAATGAGTTTTATATTGTGCAAAACAAGGTAACCATAAGAAAGTTATAGAAATGAGGTATGTCCATAATCGTGGTGACCTATATGACATATTATTTTTATTGTACATTGAACGACCTACAAAGATTAGCTATTGAACCCCCCTAAATGATTCAACTCAAAAGTTAATAGCTATTATGCTCCTTAGATTGCATGTGTGTATCTAATAAGCCTAACAATTCATTGCATATTTGTGGGAATAAAATCTCTGGTTTTTCAAGAAGGCCACATTTCATGTTCCGTTGTGGTTTAAAATCATGTAGGCATCACTGAATACCATGAAATCAAATGATGTATATTACATGAAATGAAATTGAATCCAGAACCTTCACCAATTTATATGTAGCTGTAAATATCAGCCTCACTTAGTGACAGTAATAGTTTTTCAATGGCTGTACACTGGAAAATACAGGATTATGAATTGTTTTAACTGTGCAGCCAGCAGACTGTTACAAATTTAATGAAACAAAGATGGTTTATATTCTCTGTACTGTTTGTTCCATGCAAGGTAAAATGGCATCCACCATTGGATCATAAGCATCTTAAATATGTTGGTGAATAATCGCAGCCTTTTTGAAAGTGCACAGGCACTCTGCATCGGTCCAGTCCACTGGCTACCATTATCATATCCGCCCTCTCCACGCCCAGATGGTGTGGAGATGAAGTAGTCGCAATATTAACTGCAATTTCTTGCATTGCACAGCAATTTGTGATTATTACACTGCTTCTGCTCCAGCAAACTGGCGTAGAAGAAGCAGTCATACATGTCTCCGTAGTCTTTATTTGTAGCCAATATATTTATTTATGCAATTTAAGAAGAAGAGTGAAATCCACAGTACATATTGCTACAGTCTGTACAGCATGTCTTAGATAGAAACCAGTAATTGTCTCCAAGCAGATAAGATCCAGGGTTCATGTGTTTTTAGTGTGTTTATTGCCGACCTGTCGTAAATAAGATGCCCCTGTATTCATCAATCTGTTGTTTTAGAGGTTTTTTTTTTTGATATCCTTTGATGATCACTGTTTAGTGTGTATAAAATGCAGTGAATTTCCTGCATAACATCATGTCTGATGAAGAGAACTAATATTCTCGTAAACTCACCATCAAACATACTCAGTTAGCCTCAAAATGGCATTGCCTCATTTCTTCACTCTTCTTCTGCTCTCCATAGCTAACACAAGGTATCAGCAGTTATGTAGTCAAAATCTTACAACCTTTTGTGGTAGCATTACCCTCTTTTTTGAAGGATACCAAGGACGTCATATCAAAACTTCATGACGTCACAGTTACTCCTAACACCTTTCTGGCCAGTCTCGATGTCGAGACCCTATATAGCAGTATACAGCACCAACTAGGAATTCAGGCAGTACAATTCTTTCTTAATACCAAAGGCATACAATATCACCAATATAATGACTTCACGATCACTCTTCTTACTTTTCTGCTCACTCATAATTATTTTTTGTTTGGCGGTACCCTCTACCACCAATTGAAGGGTACCGCCATGGGCACCATTTGCGCTCCAACATACGCTAACCTTTTTTTAGGCTGGTGGGAGGACCAGCACGTCTTCACTGAAGAAATGTCCCATTTCACCAAATACATTACCTTCTGGGGAAGGTACATAGACGACGTGCTGGTCCTCTGGGAGGGTGACATTCCCACCTTCCATAATTTTGTGCAAACCTTAAATACTAACAATATATCTATGAGATTCACCTCCGAAATTAATACCAGCACTATTCACTTCCTTGACCTCACCATTTCTAAAGATCACTCTGGACACATACAAACCACGATTTACCGAAAAGAAACTGCCACTAATAATCTACTTAATTGGGCAAGCTGGCATCCACACTCCCTTAAAAAAGGTATACCCATAGGACAATACCTCAGAGCAAGGCGTAACTGTTCTACAGAAACAGACTTTGAAAATGAGTGTTACAACTTATATAAAAGATTTAGAGAAAGGGATACCCTAAAAAAACGTTGCACAGAGCATACCAAAGAGCTAAGACCACAAAGAGGGAAAAGCTCCTAGCAAATAATTCTGAACAAAAAAATTCACATCAAGTGAGATGCATTGGCACATACGATGCACACTCACAGGATGTAATGACAATTTTGAAAATGCTGTGGCCGATTTTAAGTAATGACAGCGACCTAAAATCTGTTTTACCTCCTCTCCCTAGCATCACCTACAGAAGAGGTAATAACCTAAGGGATCTTCTGGTACACAGCCATCTAACTGATCAGATATCCAAAGGTAGCAGCTGGTTACAGAGTATTGTAAAGGGTTCCTATCCCTGTGGAACATGTACTTTTTGTAAATATATTCCCAAAACACAAACCTTTACCAACCCGCCTGACAATCAAAAATACGTGATAAAAAAGTTTGTAAACTGTAAAACCACTAATGTTGTCTATGTGGCAAAATGTAATTGCCCTAAACTTTATGTCGGTAAGACGACACAAGAATTTAGGAGGAGGATCTCAGCACACCTTAGTGCTACTCGTACAGGTGAAGATTAGAGATGAGCGAACATGCTCGTCCGAGCTTGATGCTCGTTCGAGCATTAGCGTACTCCGAATCTGCTCCGTTTCTCCGACTAATACTTCGCCCGCCCTCGAAAAATGGCCGTCCCCCGTTTTGCTTTTTGCCGGCCAGAACCAGAGCCATCACAAGCCGAACTCTGCCTCCACCCAGCATGACGTGGTACCCTTCACACGTCGATAGTCATGGTTGGCTGGCAGAATACGGTGACCCGGGCTAGACACTAGCCCGACTGCCCGCGCTGCTCGGACATTCTGTGTCTGGATGCCGCTAATAGAGCACGCTGTCGTATGAGGGAGACGGCGATAGGGTGGGTAGGGAGGTAATAGACGGGAAGGAGGGGGTGAGAGGTGGGATCGAGCTGTGGAAAAGCGTAGTGTTTTCTATTAGCTCTGTTGGCGAGTAGTTCTCCAAGAACCCAACAGCCCTTCTTAGGGCTACAATACCGTTCTACTTTTTTTTTTTTTTATTGCGCATCTAGTACCATTTTGTGAGGAATTAGCAGGGGGACTTGCTAACCGTTGTGTTTAGCTCTTAGTGGCACACATATCCACCTCAAACACCAAAGTGGGAAAATTTAGTAGGGGTTGGATTTCAATTAGGCACAGTCCATGCTTTTTCCTTTTTTATTTTACGTTTATTTTGTTATAACTCAGTGTCATCTCATCTGGCATAGTAGTGTGCTTCATACTTGGCTAGAAAATAGCCATAGGAGATCCAAACGGCTTACGCCTACAGTAGCGTTATAATTTGATTTCTGTGTGATCTGCTGTGGCTGTACTTGCTGCAGTGCATCTACTAGCCAATTGTGAGCAATTTGTAGTGAGACTTGCGACCGCTGTTTTGCGCTTAGGTGACGCACATATCCATTGCAAAGACCGAGTGGGAAAATTTATTAGGGGGGGTTGGATTTCAATTAGGCACAGTCTGCCATTTGTCCTTTTTTATTTTCGTTTATTTTGTTTAATAACTCAGCGTCATCTCATCTGGCATAGTAGTGTGCTTTATACTTGGCTAGAAAATAGCCATAGGAGAATCCAAACGGCTTACGCCTACAGTACGTTATATTTGATTTCTGGTTGATCTGCTGGTGGCTGTACTTGCTGCAGTGCATCTACTAGCCAATTGTGAGCAATTTGTAGTGAGACTTGCGACCGCTGTGTTTTGCGCTTAGTGACGCACATATCCATTGCAAAAGACCGAAGTGGGAAATTTAGTAGGGGTTGGATTTCAATTAGGCACAGTCTGCCATTTGTCCTTTTTATTTTACTTTTTATTTTGTTTAATACTCAGCGTCATCTCATCTGGCATAGTAGTGTGCTTTCATACTTGGCTAGAAATAGCCATAGGAGAATCCAAACGGCTTACGCCTACAGTAGCGTTATATATTTGATTTCGGTTGATCTGCTGGTGGCTGTCTTCTGCGAGTGCATCTACTAGCCAATTGTCGCAATTTGTAGTAGACTTGCGACCGCTGTGTTTTGCGCTAGTGACGCACATATCATTGCAAAGACCGAAGTGGGAAAATTTAGTATGGTTGGATTTCAATTAGGCACAGTCTGCCATTGTCCTTTTTTATTTTACGTTTATTTTGTTTATACCTCGGTGTCATCTCATCGTCATCAGTGTGTGCGTTCATACTTGGCTAGAAAATAGCCATAGCAATAGGATTGGCAGTGTTTGGTTTTAAAACTCAAAAACACAAAAAAAAAAAAAACACAAAAAAAAAGTAAAAAAAAATTAAGCTATAACTCTCATTTTAAAAATGTTTACCCGAGGCTAGGGGTAGAGGACGAGGCGGGACGTGGCGTCAACTACGCAGGTGTCAGAGGCCGTGGTCCTGGGCGGGTGAGACACCACTGCTTATGAGGGAGCAGGGAACGCCGCAAGCTACCTCCCTAGGTTCATGTCTGAAGTACTGGGAACTCGTGGTAAGCACTGTTGAGGCCAGAACATGCGAACAGGTGATGTCTTGGATTGCTGACAATGCTTCGAGCATTTGTCCACCAGTCGTCTCCACGCAGTCCACCCATGTCACCGAAATCGCCACTCCTTCCCAGCTCCTGCACCTCAGCCCTCCCCCCCGTCTGGCCCCCTCCCAGAAATTTGGCATTTGAACCGGCATACTCTGAGGAACGGTTTTCTGGACCCTTCCCACAGTCACAAACCACTTGTCCGGTTGCTGCTGAGCAATTTTCCGATGCCCAGTTTTCCACCAGTCCCTTCTGGGTGTGAGGACCTTCTTGACGTAGTGGAAGTTGTAAAGAGGTGTCCGACGATGAGGAGACACGGTTGTCAGACAGTGGGGAAGTTGTTGTCGGCAGGAAGTCCGAGGGGGGAGCGACTGGGATCGGGATGATGAGTTGACAGACCAGCTGGGTTGAGAGGCCGGGTGAACACAGTGCTTCTGAGACGGAGGGAGTCCTCGACCAGAACAGGTTGGAGAGGCAGTGGTGGGGCCAGACGGAGAGGCAGGGCCAGACTGGTGCATCAGCGCCAAATGTGTCATAGTGAAGCTCCCTGGCGAGGGCTCTTGCGGCGAGGCTATCTTCAGAAGTCTGGAGGTTCTTTAAGGAACACCGATGACGACGCGCTGTGTGTGCAACATTGGCCAAACCAGGCTCAGCAGGGGTTCCACCACTACTAGCTTAACTACCACCAGTATGCGCAGGCATATGAATGCTACACCCCACTCAGTGGCAACAAGCCCGTTCACCTCCGGCCGTGCACACCACTGCTCCTTCCCCTTGTCAGCTGCTAGTCAGCCCCCTGCCCAGGACCCTGCCCAAAAACCCCATCGCGCCTCCACGATCCTCCACAGCATCCACCAGCGTTCAGCTCTCCTACCCCAGACGCTGGAGCGAACGCATATAGGTCAACCCACCCGCACGCCCAAGCCCTTATGTGGCACATCTCCAAATGCTTAGCCTGGAGATGCTGCCCTATAGGCTAGTAGAGACCGAGGCCTTTCGCAACCTCATGGCGGCCCGCCCTCGGTATCGTCCCCAGCCGCCACTACTTTTCCCGATGTGCCGTCCCAGCCCTGCACCAGCACGTTCAGACAACATCACCCGTGCCCTGACCAACGCCGTTTCTGACAAGGTCCACCTGACCACGGACCGTGGACAGTGCTTGCCGGCAGGGCCACTATATATCGCTGACGGCACATTGGGTTTAACTTGGTGGAGGCGGGGACCGAGTCTGACCCTGGGGGGGTCATATACTGCCGACGCCGAGGATTGCGGGCCTACCTCGGTCCAGGTGTTTCAGGCCTACTATGCTCCTCCTCCTCCCACCCCTCCTCCACCTCCTCCTCCGAACTACCATCCGTGCAGGCGCCATCAGTCGGTAGCTCTAGGCACAGCAGCAGTGCCGTTGCTAACGACAGCAGCGGTGCTCAACTGCTGAGCCTAGGCGATAAAAGGCACACCGCCCAAGAGCTATTACAGGGCATCACGGCGCAGACTGATCTGTGGCTGGCACCGCTGAACCTGAAGCCAGGCATGGTGTGTGTGACAACGGCCGTAACCTGGTGGCGGCTCTGCAACTCTCGCAGACTGACACATGTGCCATGCCTGGCCCATGTTAAATCTGATAGTTCAGCGTTTCCTCAGAACATACCCCAATCTGTCAGATTTGCTCGAGTTGCGCCGCATCTGTGCGCATTTCAGGAGTCCAGCACAGATGCTGCCACTTCAGGGCACGCCAGCGCCGCCTCCAACTGCCCGCTCACCGACTGTTGTGCGACGTGCCCACGAGGTGGAATTCAACACTGACCATGTTATCAAGTTTACCGCAGCGCCGAGCCATTGTAGACTGCCAATGTCAACTTCCACCAGAACTGGAGTCAGGTCAGTCACTTCCTCAATTCTACAATGAGATTGGACGTGGATGCTATCTGTCAGGTGCTGAGTAACTTTGAGGAGTCAACACAGATGGTCAGTGGCGATGCGCCATCATCAGCCTCACCATCCCGCTGCTTGGCCTGTTGAAAAACTCTCTGATCAGCATGAAGTCGAAGCTTGCGCTCGTCACAAGAGACGGGGGAAGAAGATTCCCTTGTTGATAGCCAAAGCACCCTTAGGTCTGTTTCTCAGCGCATATCGGAGGAGGTGAGTGGAGGAGGATGAGGAGGAAGAGAGGAGAATGTTGGCGAGACACAAGAGGGGACCATTGTTGAGTCCTTTACTGTCAGCGTGTATGCAGAAGAAGAGAGTTGGAGGATTGGAGGAGGAGGATGCAGTCAGCCAGTAGGGGGAGTGATTCTTACGCTTTGGTACTCTGGCGCATATGGCAGATTTCATGCTAGGCTGCTATCCCGTGACCCCTCGCTTCAAAAGATTTATTCCAAGCACCGATTACTGGGTGTTCACTCTCCTGGACCCACGTGTACAAGCAAAACTTTCCACTCCATCCCTGCAGAGGAAAGGAGTGTGAGATGCATGAATACCAGCAGGCCCTGGTGCACAAGCTGAACAGTATTTCCTTCCTTCTGACAGCGCTAGCGGCAGAGTGCGTAGTTTCTGCGGGACAATAGCGAGGGAGTAGGCCGAGCAGGCAGCTTGTCCAGCACTGGCAAGGGTACGCTTTACAAGGCTTTTGCCAGCTTTATGTCACCCAGCAAGACACTGTCACTGTTCCCCAGTCTCGGCAGAGTGGGGCTGATCTTTACAGAAAGATGGGGAGGTACGTAGCTGACCATACCATCGTCCTAAATGATCACACAGCTCCCTACAACACTGGGTTCAAAGCTGGACATGTGGCACGAACTGGCGCTGTACGCCTTGGAGTTTCTTGCCTGCCCTGCCGCTAGCGTCTTGTCCGAGCGGGTTTTCAGTGCAAGCTGGTGGCATCATCACCGATAACGTACACGCCTGTCGACTGACAGCGCTGACAGGCTGACGCTTATTAAGATGAATAACCTGGATTTCTCATAATTTCCAATCTCCACCGGTGAAGGAAGCTCAACCTGAATAATTGATCCACTCCTCCTCCTCCTCATTTTCCTCCTTCTCCCCCTTTGTACGTAAAAGCAGAAACTGGCTATTTTTTGACAGGGCCCACTGGTCTCACTATAGTACTTTATGCATTTAATTTTTCTGGAGGGGCCACCGACCCGGTCCTCTGTTTTAACAATTTTTGGGAGTGCCACATACAGGCACTCAATCTATTCAATTTTTCTGGAGGCCACGACCCGTTCCTCTGTTTTAAACAATTTTTGGGAGTGCCACATCAGCACTCAATCTATTCTATTTCTGGAGGGCCACCTACCTGCTCCTCTGGTTTGAAAACTTTTTGGGACTGCCACATACAGGCACTCAATGATTCCATTTTTTCGGAGGGCCACCTACCTGCTCCTCTGGTTTGAAAACTTTTTGGGACTGCACATACAGGCACTCATCTATTCTATTTTTCTGGAGGGCCACCTACCTGCTCCTCTGGTTGAAACTTTTTGGGACTGCCACATACAGGCACTCAATCTATCAATTTTTCTGGAGGGCCACCTACCTGCTCCTCTGGTTTGAAACTTTGGGACTCCACATACAGGCACTCAATCTATTCAATTTTTCTGAGGGCCACCACCTCTCCTCTGGTTTGAAAACTTTTTGGGACTGCCACATACAGGCCACTCAATCTATTCAATTTTTCTGGAGGCCACCTACCTGCTCCTCTGGTTTGAAAACTTTTTGGGACTCGCCACATACAGGAACTCAATCTATTCAATTTTCTGGAGGGCCACCTACCTGCTCCCTGGTTTGAAAACTTTTTGGGACTGCCACATACAGGCACTCAATCTATTCTATTTTTCTGGAGGGCCACGCTACCTCTGCTCCTCTGGTTTGAAAAATTTTTGGGACTGCCCACATACGGACTATCCAAATATTTGTCTCCATAGCAGCCTCCACACGTTTCTCCATTGCTACCTCCAAAAGTCGTCCATATAGCTCCTCCATACATCGTCCCTTATCAAACGAGTGTGTCAGGCAGAAATTGGGTTGTTTTTCATGGATTCCACACAAAGTTTTAACTTGTCGCCACCCACGTGTTTATCCACAAAATATACTAATAAACTTTTATCATTACCAATATTATTTCAGCGCTTCTTGCGCATCTGTTTACTTCCCCTCACCCGCCATATCCTAACTTAAGAACGCTACATAACTTGATCTTATACAAAAGTTTCTTAGAAGTGCTGTTTGGGGAGTAGCCTAGAGACAAGGGGCTTGGATTGGCGAAAGCTCGCCTGCAGCGGAGCGCCAACTCCATGCCAAGATCCAACTAACATAGTTTTAACTGCAGAACCTTATCTACTACTAGTTCACTGCGCTCCATACATGGTCCCCTTTCAAACGAGCTGTGTCAGGCAGAATTTGGGTTGTTTTCATGGCTTCCATGTTAACTTTGTCGCCACCCTGCGTGTAATCCACAAAATATACTGGCAAACTTTTATCATGTACCGATATATTTGAGCGTTCTTGCTCACCTCCTTTGGTCCTCCTGCCACCCATTGGTTTGAAGCCTGAGTCCATTTAGGGTATGTCGCCATGCCACTCTTAGCCGCTCTGCCTGCCTCTGCATGCCGTCCCCTATAGTGTCAGGGTCAATTATTGCATGTTTTTGATGCTATCTACTTCATTCTTTCACTCTGTCATGGCCATGCTGTTGCCCATAATTTTGCATAATGTGCGATTAGCAGCATCAGAGGCATCCATGCATGCTGCCCCTGCTGTTTCCTGTCCATTTCCGTGGTGTTTCCATCCTTTTCTGAGGTTCCCAGGTGTTTGGCCAAGCTTCCCTGTGCAGAGCCTTGGTCCCCTTGAAAAATGCTCGAGTCTCCCATTGACTTCAATGGGGTTCGTTATTCGAGACGAGCACTCGAGCATCGGGAAAAGTTCGTCTCGAATAACGAGTACCCGAGCATTTTAGTGCTCGCTCATCTCTAGTGAAGATACCTCACTGGCCAAACACATACGTTTAAAACATGATGGAGACATGGAACATATCCGATTCTGGGGAATTGACACCCTCAAAAACGGTCCGAGAAAAGGCAATATTGACCGTCGCCTAATGCAGCTAGAGGCGAGGTGGATTTATAGACTCAAAACCCGGAGTCCCTTAGGCCTAAACGAAGGCTTTACCTTCACACCTTTTATCTAAACATGCAACTCTATATAAATTTTGAAAAGTCTTTTCACACATAATTGAAAAGTAACCTAGAAATATGTAGTCCTTTGATATAAGATACCCATAATAAAACCGTCCCCTTTATTTTATTTCCCAAAAATTACAGTCTTACATAAAGATATTATGTTCAATAACCGATCAACAAGTAGTCCACACAAGCGGTCAGTAAGTGGTCAATAATCGATCAACAAATAGCCCACACAAATGGTCAAAAACATGTATTTCTTCCAAATGTGGGTACCTATATACATCTAAATATTCTGAGATAGTGATCTACTTACCTTAGAATGCTAGCATCTACAGCCACTCTAAGTCCACGCACATGCGCCATACAAAGCGTATAATACTTTAAGAGTTACCTTAAGTTATTCAAAGTCCACGCGCCTGTGCCAAAAAAGCGTAGTGAACACCAAGGGTTACTCTTACCCTGACACGTAGATCCTCCAATCAGAAGTGAGGAATCGTAGGCAGGATATTCCCGCCCACCTGTCTCCTCCCCACCCGATGACGTACTTGATATTGATAGGTTGAACATTCTTCCCTTCCTACTCGGTGACGTACCGTTCACTGATAGGTGAATAGGACGCACACCCTCGATGACATCACATCACGAAGTGATAAGAATGGGACGGACCGCTAGAGCTCACCATTTCAGCCCCCGATACCCCCTGAGGACGCCATGTCAATGGCGAAACATGTCGGGGGGGGCTGCCGGAGCCTAATTTTAATTGATGGCACTCTATTTGGAGACTCATTTAGGACTTGGGGTCGCTCTGCAGAGACCACTAGCCCAGTGTTACATACCTACGATCAGCAGTGTATGAATGTGTTGTGTGGATGGTGTGACCTAGCTTAAAATCAAGTATGCTATTGACTGTGGCGTGGAAACTTACTAGTTCCTAGAGGTGAACAGTCACACCCTATAGAGACAATTTGGTACATATTACCGCAGAAAAGTTACACAGCTGCTCCTAGCGACTACATCATATATGCCTATTCCGATAGAGTATCGGTTTAGCAGTACCCTCTAGCGAGTCACACTGTCCCACCAGTACACCGTACCAACATAGTATATCAATTGAGATATTTCTCCATATCTGCCATATTCTTTTAATGTGTTTCTCTATATCAAGGCTCACATATATGATAATACTGTGATCCTGCTTTTAGGAATATTGAAGTAAAAGTTAAATTTTAACGGGTCACAAGGACCTTCTGTGTTGCTTCCTAAGCAACAAATGTAAATATATGAACTAAGTTTATAGGTCCGACCATAATGTGGTCCTAGGACTATCTAAAACTACAAATTTAACCATAGCTAACACAGTACAAATCTACACTTTATGCAATTTAGGGAGATATATTATAGAAACAGAAAAATAATTAAGTACCCATCCTTGCTTATTAAGAACATTAAGAAGCAGTGCTTCCAACTGGTGTTCAGTTGGTTGACAGTTAAATTACCGGGGTTACATACAAGATAGGGTGTGTAGGTTTGTTCTTAAGTTGAGTTTGTATGTAAGTCGGAACTGTATATTTTAGCATTGTAATCCCAGCCAGAACTTTTTTGGTCTCTGTAACAATTGGATTTTAAAAATGTTGGATTGTCATAAGAACCAGGATTAACAATAAAGCTTAATTACAGACACCTTGATAACTGTTATAACTGTTTATTGTAGCCTAAGACTAAAGTACAATAAATTACCAAAATCCAGAGGTCCGTTTGTAACTAGGGGTCGTATGTAAGTCGAGTGTTCTTAAGTAGGGGACCACCTGTATTCCACTTTGGAGACAATTACTGGTTTCTATCTAAGGAATGCTATACAGACTATACCGCTATGCTCTGTGGATTTAAAATAACAAGAAGCTCTAAAATAAGAAAGAATATGAAATACTATATTTTTCAAAATTGTAAAACAGTGCTCTTAATGTGGAAAATTAGTTCATGTATTTATGATAATAAATACCAAATACAGTGCAGTCTAAAGGAGGGGACAAGAGCTGAGGAGTGAGTAACACAGACAAGTCACATGTTGTTTTTTGAAATTAATCCAAACCAAAGCCCAACCCCTGTGACTACACAGAAGTTTCTGTCAGGATGACACACAATTATATTGTAATGAAAATGCTTGGGGAAAGCAGAACGGCATATTTGCACTGCAGGTGTAATGGGCTTCTGTTACCTGTCTTTAGTGAAAATGAGGTCCCTGGTAACAGGTTCCCTTTAAAAAGTGATTTTCTCCAAAACTAGGACATAGAGCATATAGGAAAAAATGGATCCTGTTTCAGGAGTTTCCTTTATGTTAACTGTAAAGGTAAGTGAAACCTAAAGAATTTATGTATTCCTTTACTGGGAAAAAGAAAACACATAAACGGACAGAATCAAATTTACACAGGATCAAGATTATTACATAGAATTGTACAGTAAATACATCACATAGATTATTGTGTAGGATGGTTTAGACGTGTACAATAAAGTTTCGGTAAATGACTGAGGTCAGGGTCCATGTCAATGACAGCCATTGTGGATGTCAACAAAATCACTGAATTATTGCATATCTTTCAAGCAGGTTTGTTGTACTTTATACTTTGCACTTTACATGTGCGCAATATATTTCTGAACAATATGATGTACATCTACAACACATTAGCCAGTGGTATGTTTTGCAATTGTAAGACATTTTTATAAGTCACTGGTCTGAAATTACAAATTTTTTTATGCAGCAATAGCAGACAAAACCCATGAAGAGGAATATCTAGGGGCACTGCTAGACCTTTAGATCATAATCACAATTCCCTGAATCTCATCTGTAGCAAACTGTGTCACTATACAGACCACTACCTGACACAGAACAACCGCTACCAGCTCGACACAGGAACATTGTGCACATGGACTCCCGGGTTTCAACTGGATCATTAAATATAAACTGAGTGATCCAATAAGCTGCTTTGTTGGTAGTATGAAGAGTCTGACTCTAGGCAGTTTTATAAATCTGGGCCACTGTGTTTGTATACACGTTATTAGTTTGTAAATAATGTATGTATGAGTGTATATATATATTTGAGTACATAAATGTGTGCGTATGAGTTTATGTATGCATGTGTGTATGTGTAAGAGTGTATTAATGTGTGTATGATTGTAGAACTTTGTATGTGTATGTAAGTATAAACTGTGTAATTTTAAAAATACGGGGACAAATTTATTAAGAACAGTACAGTGTGTACTATATGCAGTTTACCTGTGTGTAGTGCAGAGGGCACCAGATTCAGGATTTCTGGCGCTTGCTCTTCATAAATCTAGCGCTCCTGCACTGCTCTGACAGAGTGCACCACTTTTTTTGGTGTACCTTTAACATGGGCATTCTGTTGGACTATGCATGTTAAATCTGGCGCACGGTCTGACTGAGTACCGAAACACCCCCTTCAGTGCAGAGGTTTGTGTCGCATGAAGAATAGTGCAGTTGCGCTACAAAAGGGTTGTGTGCAACACAAATGTGGAGCAGACACTTCTTAAATAACTTTGCAAGCAATTAGCACCTAAAAGAACATGCAAACTCTAACAGAAAACTGGTGCATGGCCCATAGTTACGGGGGCCCAACGATCTGTATGTTTTTTTATGGAGGGAGCAATCACCAAAGCACTGTAATCCGTTCAGGGTGCGCCAGATAGGTGGCCATTGTTTTTAGACCTGAAAGCCCCTTTCATTTTCACATATCAATTTAGAGATTTTTTTTTATATCTAGTGACAATTTTCAGTTTATGAAAGGGGACCTCACTTTTTTAGTGCGATAAGTATCAAGTTTAACAGTACTAGAGCTTTGAAAGGGAGTTGAGTGTAAAATGCTTTGAAGGCAAACTCTACAAACAAGAATTTACTGGAAGATGGTTAAGCATTTGGTCAGGTGGAGCATTATCTAGTCTCTCTGATTGTCCTTTATACAGTGGTTTTATCTTGCTAAGATATAACAACACTAGGGAATTGGTTTTGTGTGGTATTCTTTGTAGGTGTTCCACATTTCTCTCCATAAACCTATGGAGTTTTGTTTAGTTTAATGCAAAGTTAATGCCCATATAATATTAAGCTGGAATATGATCTTAAATTGGCAGATCAGTAAAGAAAGAATATATATGATGTGAAAAAACTCTAGCTTGTTTTTAACTTCCTACCATCAGATTCCAAAAAGAGCCAGATGTGATGTCACAGATTTGCATTTTCCACTGGTTTGTTGCCTAATAAATGCAATCTTCACAGAAGAAAAGTGATCTTGTTTCAACGAATTTCAGTTGCTTTGAAGGAATAGAAATAAACAATACAGAATGGAAGAAAGCAGTATCAGTAACAGTCTATGGACTAAGTGCCTAAATGATTTGCAATGATGCGCTGACTAACTGCTCTAGGAAGTCCACAAGTTATGAGCTAAGATAGAGACATATTTTTCTCTAACACCATCTGTCATAAATCACAGTTGCACTAATGAAACCAAATCGAAAATGAAACATTTATGCTTATACTGCAGAATGAGGATGCTTAGCAGAACAATGTAAATTTGGCAAATTCCTAGTGGGCATGGCATGAAAGTGATTAGTTTAATCAGGATACACATGATTCTGCAGAGCCTTCATAAAAATTGAGCGAAATAAACGAGGGTTTCCACAGGGACAGAGGTGAAACATCTTCATCACTGTAAATAAAGCGAGAGTTGACACCATCAAAGCTGCTGTGTGGACTTATGTAGCTGGTTGGAAGCTGTAATGCAAGTATTCTCACATATTAACAATTGGTAATTACCGGCAGTGCATTTCAAGATTATAGATTTAGCAGTCTTGAAATGAATTAATTTTTTTTTGCAACATTATTTTTATTTAGTTTTCATAAACATACAAAAAGATATTATGACAAGTGCATATACATTTAAGAGCTTATTTTTTCTAAAGCGAATTGTTATACTGAAAACTTCAGTCCATCAACCTGAGTCTTGCTGTTAGATGGTTTTAACTTTATTGTGCAGTTGGATTATAACGTGTCTTTTCCATTGTCTTGGATATAACTTAACTTTATAATGTAACATTATATTCAAAGAACCTTATAAAACAATCACGAACAGAATAACAAAATAACAAGAAATGCTATTAATAATATTCAAAGTAACATGCAAAAAAGTTTTTTCCGCTGCTGTTAAACTGTGCAACTAGCCTCACTTGTCCTGTGACTACTGACAAATAACACAATAATATCCCAGATGATGTGAGATTCATAGTAGAAAGAATCTGGAAACTTAGACATCCACATTATAACACCCTTGGAAAATTAAGTATATAATAGTGAGTGGGAATATGGAGAGTTCACTTTTGATGTCAGAATGATAAACTCCAACTCTCTCTTTACTAACCCGTCCTGTGTCATCCTCCCTGTTATCCAGCAAACACCAGACACCAAGCTCCAGGCTTCTCTGCAGTCCCATTCACCTTGGACTTTGTATATAAGATGATGGCTGATGGCTGCTTCAAGCAGCAGCATTTTTATTTATTACATTATTTATTCTTTTCCCTTCTAAAGAATGGCTGGACCATTATATAATATCTTATCAAGTGTCACCTCCTTCTTCATCATAGCATGTAAGCTCTTGTGAGCAGGTCCCTCACTTCTATTGTACTATATGGCTATGGTTGTAATGTAATATTATATTTGTATATGTTTCCTATGATTTGTAAAGCACTACGGAATTTGAAGGTACTTTATAAATAAATATTATTATCTTTATTTATGCACTTACAGTATACCTGACTCAGTTACACAGACTGTTCTCCATAATCAATCACCATCACAGTTGTCGCTTATGTCTATCATGTTACCAAATCCAATCATCCCTGCTTCTCCATTGCCCTTCTTCCACACAGGCCTCATTCACACGCCTGTCTGTGGGGATGTATATGCGGCCCCAAATTTGCGCATATATATATGCCGCACATACTACCCCATAGATGGCAATGGCTGCCCGGAGGCCAAGCCATACACCAGGAAAAGATAGAGCACGCTGTTTTCTATGGAGGAGGAGGGGTCACCTACTCCTCCTCTCCAGCGCACGGCAGTATGCCAGCCCGGCGGCTGTGAGATTATACCCTTAGACTGCTCTTTCTGTCCCCATTATTGTTTACTTTTTCACAATCTTCTTTTCCCATAAGATTGGTCATTATTTCCCTTTTATCTAAATTTTCCCTATAAACCCCACTATTTTTACTCTACACAATTTTATTTCACGTCCTCCTTCACACAGACTTTCTCTCCCTTTCCATACAGATCTACAACACTGTCCTATGCAATAAAAAGCAGAAACCGAAGCTGCTTTACTTTCTGCCAAGTAGCGTCTATGAACCTGTTTAATGTACCAGAATGTGGTGGAAAAATAGGCTTAGAAGGAACACTGCTTGCACATATTGTAACTGTTAATTGATAAAGTATAATACACAAGGTCGGAACAAAAGCACTTATGTGTTTTCCTATCATATTTGTCCTCATACAGCTTATATAAATGATCCTTGATCTTTTTTCCTCTATCTATTCAGAAATAAAATTATGAAAGTTTAACTTCTGTATATACTTTCATCTCTTTAAATTCTATACAGTATCATTATATTATTATTATATAATTATATTCTATCAGATCAGTAAGCCATAAATAAAATTTAGAAGAGATGTTTTTCACTGCAAGAAATGTTCTCGATTTTTTTATCTGGCCACATTTCTTTGTTAGTTTTTCTTTTATTTGGTGAACTCATAATTAGCCATTGTTAATGTTACTGCAATGTGTTATGGCTATAGTAAAAACAAGTCTTCGGAGAGAGTTTGCTGAGCCAGGCGCCTTGTTGGGTACGTAAATACTTCAGAAATGGTCGTACATCCACTTAGGAGATAGTTTTGGATTATTCAATGTTTTATTAGTAAGGATAAGACAATGCATTTCAACACCAGATTTGGTCTTCATCAGATAAATATCCACCGGCACCGCTTGTGACACACAATTTTCATCCATATGTGACAGCCGGTATCAGTGAACCCACTTTGACTGCCTCCCCATAGAAGTCTTTGTGTATTTGACCTGATGAAGATGCCAATCCAGAATTGAAACACGTCTTATTATTACTAATAAAACATTCAATAATCCGAAATTGTCTCCTAAGTGGATGCAGCATGTCTACAAAATGACCCCTTTTTTTCTCCTTCTCTGCAATGTGTTTAAGAAGAGTATACTCTGAATGCATCAATCTCCACAATTGAACCTGGAATGGATTATAGTAATTTGTGCACTGCTAGTGTGCACCAGCGAGCAGATTTTATTATTGGATTATTGATTCTGTTGAAACTGTTGTCATAAAATCAGTCAATTAATAACAGACCAGCAAAATAATATATGGAAAGGGAGTGGGAAGTCTTTAGCCCAGGGTGTTTGCAATTACCATGTTTCTAAAATATGATTTCCCGATTGCAAAGTAAGTGGTAGATCCGGTCCATTAGATTAAAGGCTTGTGTGTTTTAAACTGTTGGCGTTAACCTTCTATTGAAGTCTATTGAGTATTTGATGCCATATGCCTCGGAGGAGAGTGCGAAATGCTGTTTAGGCAAGGGAGCTATAATCAGAGGCTGCTGTGATCTAATTGATTTTTGTTTCCTCTTTGCTTGAAAAACTGATTGAACTGAATTATGGATCATTCTCATAATATGCTGGGTTACAGTGTGACTTGTATGTTGTGTGAGTTATTGCTATTCTTTCCTTCTGCTATAAACGCTCTTGTATGTGAAGTTAACCAGATGGAATTGGTATATAATAAGTACACATAATCACCAATTGCACCTCTGAGCTTATCTTAAGGTTTATTATTATGAGAATGATAAAAGACTTTATAAATCAGGGTTATCCGTAGACCGATAGCAAGGAAGCGGTTGCTAGGATTCTTATTTTACTTTATGGTGCTACTATTGATTTTTTTTTCTATGTTGAACTGCTGTGAACGCCATGTATTTGAAAGTTTTAATCACATTCAGATAATGAATAATAGCTTCTGCCAGTGCCTTTGCAATAGACCCTTGCAGGCAGGAGAAATAAAACATGGCTTAAAGAGATTCGTCAGGCAAGAAACTTGCAGTCTGCTTAAGTGTTGGGGAATGGTGAAAAGAAGGTGGAATAGATTTTAGAGGATTGATCCAACATTAGTGGTGAAGCGGAGCCAGAAATGCAGTCAATGCCATTTAAAGGAAAACTATTTAACTTTAATTCTATTTAAGCCTGGGTACATAGAGAAGCATTTTGCTGCCTTGGCTGCATGCTTGCAATATATACTACACACATTTAAGCAACCCTTGCCAAGGATTAACCAGAGTTATGGGGTGTAATAGCAAGTTACTTTTATAAGACTCTAGCTCTAACTCTATTATCCATAGTGGGCACTTCAATAGAATAGCAATATATACTTGGAAAGTCTAGCATACAACTATTGCTTAATTTAAATCTGTCTCCAAATTTCTAATAAACATAAAGACAGGTTCCCACAGCACTATGCTAACTATTGCCCATGCTGTTTTTTAGCAAAAAATGCATAGTTTCTATCCCCAGAAAATTAACTTTGTAAGCTTAGCTGATACCCTGACAGAAGGAGCAGCAAGTCACGAGGAGCATGTGTCTTCCTACCTTCCCTTTAGCAGAGCAAAGCAGTGGAAAAAGCCAGCTGAAGTGAATATGGGAGATGCCAACACATGGGCTGAATCACAAAGTGACTGACATTAATAGCACACACCCTTGTGATTTGCTGCAGCCGTAACTGGTGTCAGGGCAAAGGCAGTTAACATGGCCATGAAGCGGTTAATGTGACATATCTGATGCTATAGAGGCACATCTTAGTGGTGGTGTTTCATAAATAAATAAAAAAAGATGAGTTCTGTTTCCCAAAATTTTTGAAGATTTTTACAGCTTGTTATTCTAGTATCAACAAGAGGATATTCAAACTTTCCTTCTTGGGACTGGAGAAATGTAATGTTGCAGTTTGGTAGAATCCCCTTTACACACACCGGACTCACAGCAATCTGGCTAACCCTGAGCACATGGTGTGGTGGGTTTATAAAGAGAATCTGTGAAAATTTTTAGAATAGCTCTATAGTTAGACAAATACGGAATAATTTCTCACTTCTTGGCTGCATCAGGCGATACCGTTGGTTAAACTATGAACATATTAATTAGGAACAATTGCAAAAATTAACCACTTGATGTTAGTAAATAACAGTTTCATACATTTAAGACTGAGGCCTAGTTGAGACCTAGTATTTTGGAATAACCAGAATCTGCTAAGTTTAGCCAAATGTGGAATGCTCTGGAGAGCATACTGCAGAGGAGAGCGAGAAACACTAGAACCATATTTACTTGAATATCAACCTTCCAGTACTCGACCAATAAGTAGTGGTACTGCTTCTTCGATTAGGGTGCCAGATAAGCTTAATTTCAAGGGGCAGGAACGTATGCATTCTTTTAACTAAAATGGTTGGGGTAATAGTTAGCATAGTGTTATGGAAACCTGTAATTAGGTTTAATAATGAAAATCAGGCAGCAGGTTCCCTTTAAAGTGAATTTTATTCTTAGAGAAAGCTCTAAGAGCAGAAACCTAATTTATCAGCAACTAGACCATTAGGGATAGACCTCATACTGTCGATTCAGTCCTGCATACTGTAAATGTAAAGGAACAATTTGAGTTATGACAATATACTGTAAAAGGAAATTTCAATATAGCAATGTAGCATGTTTTGCTTTTCACAGACTTTGGATCTTAATTTAGAATCATGGTTAAGGCATTGTATATGATTCATACATCATAGATGAGATAGAAGGAGTTGGGAGAAATGAGCACAGCATTTTAGACCAGTGGTTCTCAACCTTCCTAATGCTGTAACTGTTGTCCTAACCCCCCACCATAAAATAATTTTTGTTGCCTCTTTATAACCTAGGCAATGTTCTTTAGTGACTCCTGTGAAACGGTCATGGGGAGTATAAAACTCCTGTGCAGAGGGAGCACATGGTCTTAGCTGGTCTGTCAGACTGCAGAGTCAGAGTGAAGAGAGAGCTCTTCCACAATTTGGACACAGCTCCACCTCAACTATCCCAGTCTGGATCTACTATCAGGCGGACAACTCTACATGACCACTCCGGTAAACAGAATCTGATGTTAATCATGTTTGCTTGTTGCTTGCTGTGATTTGCACAACGTCGCCTCCATCTGATCCCTGGATATGGCTGCTTATCACCACTGGCTTCCCCTTCCATTACCCAGGGACTCATCCTAAAGACACTTAGGATTTGCCCCTGGGAGAAACCATTGCATCAGCCTTCAAATGGAAAAAGTTTCCAGCAATCACGATTTAGATGAAGAAATCCTTTTCTTTATTGTTAAAAATCTGACAAAGCGATCACATCAGCCACTCCCTCCTTATTTCTCACACACACCACCTTCTGGAGACCTGCCAGGCTGTAGGACAGCCCTCCAGTCCCCATACCAAGCACTGTGACAACAGCGTGCCCTAGGCCACAATAGCCAGTCACTCCAGTATTTTTGGCCCCAGGTGCCTCCAGGCCCGCAAGAAAAGGCTAGGCCCTGATGGGGGATATTGCAAATGGCGTCATGAACAGTATATTTACTTCTGTGCCTCATACTGTCACTTTGAACTGTCATTTTAAAAGACTGTGCTGCCTAACCCTGCTGCCATCTGGGTAAAGGCCTAAGTGATTGTGCTCTACAAGATGGACTGTATTATTTTATCGCCACATGCTGTCGAGCACTGCTCCAGCAACCACAAGGTTAATCTCTGCAAAAAAACCATGCTGACTCCACATCCGGCACTTCAGCCCACAAAGCGTTAACCTCTGGAAGACTGTGTGGCGCAGCAAGGAATTGAGCCCGCCACAGCTCCTGGTGGGAAGTACCCAAGCTCCACCTTCTGGTAGGAGAGCTTCATGCTCTACCTCAATATAGGAGAGGAGCTCTAGCATGCCACGGAGAGTGACCAGGAAGCTTTCAGGAAGCTTTTCCTGAGACCACAACTGCTCCCCCTGGAAGACATGCCAAATTCCTGGAGGCCTTTGAAATTGTCATTGTGCTCGCTGTGACGGAACAGGCTTGAGTTCTCCCGCAAGATCTCCGAGAAGCAAAAGCGGAAGTGACTGCTTCCCCTGCTTCAAAGCCGGAAGCCATCCCTAAGGTGCCGAAGCCTCCTGTAAGCCTACAGCAAGTTCCGGCTGTCAATCCACCAGTGGAAGCTTCTGCACCCATGCCTGCAAGGCCCAAATCTGCGGCTCAGCAGACACACCTAGCACCTCAGCCACAGTGAGTCCCTCGGCAGAAACCTGCAAGGGGCCGTCTTAGACCAGTGTCGACTAGAGCAGGGGGCCCGATGCTTTGTGGCTGGTTGATCCACCAAAGGTGCCTGGGTGCAGCGGGACCATAAAATGGGGCAAGTACGTGCCTTCAATATCAAGAAGGGGAACGGGTTTGCCACGAAGGACTATACCTAGTGGGAGGTGTTCATCCCCACTGCTCCGTCAAGCAACCCGACCTCCCGAAGCGACTCCATAACCTCAAGCCAGGGAAATGGATTAAGTACAGTCTCTAATAGGGGCCACGGGATCCCTGGGCTGCTGGACTCACCCGGATTCCGGACCCCGAAGAGCATGTCTTCTACAATCACTCTCCAAAGGATTCCTGGCTAGAGCCTCCCATCTCTTCCTGGGCTGCAACTCCCCAGGTACTGACCCACATAAGTGCTCCGTCCACTGTGATCCTCAGTGTGGGTCCCATCGCCATCCATTGACTAGGCCTGATCCAGGAGAGCACCCTGGCCGTCTCCCCAGCCACCAGCGTTGTTGGATAGCAGGGGTCTCCCGTGGCACGGGATGGTCTGGCAGATGAGCCTCTTCCAGGTTCCCCATGCGAAAGCACCTGCCTACCAGTTGAGTGATGACCCAGCCCCAGAAGACTTGGAGGTGGTGGAGGGAGATACAAGCTCCACTCTACTTATTCCTGGACCTGTCCATGGCTGCGGGCCACATAGAGCAACCAGCTGGTGAAGACGACATTCCAGAGGCCAACGTTCCTGCTCCCGAGTCACAGGAGACCAGCAATGTTACCAAGGAGCCTGCAGTTCCCAAGACCACCTCCTGGGGTCCCTAGACCACGTGATCCAGACTTGGACACTTCCTACTCAGACAGTGAGTAACTCCCTGATGGTCTGAAGTCCTTATCGGGATGTACATATGACTTCTTTTTGATTTTTCATCAAAGTTGGGTTGCGTCCATTATCCCTAAAGAGCCAGAGACTATTCTGAGACTCTTTATTTGTTTATAAGTCAAGAGACTTTAATTGAACTTTCCCCCAACCCTCTCTGCTGATGCAGAGCCACCCACTCTTCAAAGGACTGTGTCCCTCACCTCAAGAGGAGACCCTTTTGTACTATATTATTTTGCTCACTTTTTCCTTCATCAAGGACTGTGCCCAGAGGATGGACAGAGCTCTCTGAGAGACTTATAGTTGGTTACTCCAAGAAAAAGTCTATTTATTGCATATTGTGCTGGAGTGTGCATGGGCCAACTGGAAGTTATATTCTGCTGGCCATCTTTAGCCTACCTTCCCATCTGGTGCATAATCAAGCCATGGGTGGCTCTTTTTAATTACAAAGGGGTATGCAACACCCCTGCCAACATATGGGCAAGGTGGTAGATGCGAATAGTGCCCTCTCCATGTCATGGTCTATCTGGTGAGCCTGCGCAACTCACCCAGAAGATAATGCTAGGAGAACTTAAAGTAAATTGTAGCTGTTGATTCTGCCTGAAAAGGCAACATCCAATTATGTGGCTGTATAGTTAGCTGGAGTGTGATTGGAGAGGTGCTACCACCTGTCCAGGGGGGGTATAAAACCCCTGTGCAGGGGGAGCACATGGTCTTAGCTGGTCTGTCAGACTGCAGAGTCAGAGTGAAGAGAGAGACAGTGTATGCAGTACACCTTCAGTGCTGCCCCAGATACTGATCCCAGGAACTGAGTCAGGAAACTCTAACCACAGAGCTCCAGGTTCCACAATTTGGACACAGTTCCACCTCAACTATCCCAGCCTGGATCTATTATCAGGCTGGAGCATCATTCTTGCGGACCACTCTCCATGACCACTGCAGGAACCAGAATCTAATGTTAATCGTATTTGGCCATTGCCTACTGTTTGAGGTTCAATAAAGAACTGTAAGTTGATTTGCACATCTTTGCCTCCGTCTGATCCCTGGATATGGCTGCTTAACACCACGGGCTTCCCCATCCATTATCCAGGGACTCATCCTAAAGACTCTCAGGGGTTGCCCCAGGGAGAAAACAGTGCACCAGTGCTCTCCCTCCCTATTTCTTGCACACACCACCGACTGGAGACCTGCCAGGCTGTAAGAGAGCCCTCTGGTCCCCATAATTTGTGTCTCTAGAAGGATTGTGTCTTTAGAAGGATATGCAATGTGGCAACAGCATGCCCTAGGCCGCAATAGCCAGCCACTCTGGTATTTTGGGTCCCGGCTGCCTCCAGGCCCACAAAAAAAGGCTAATCCCTGATGGGGGATGTTGCATGTGTTTTTACAGGAAAGTGGGAGTGGCCTTAGTCAGAACATACTGCCCCTAAGGAATGTATCATAGGTGAAGTTGAACACCCAGCATACCCTTCTAAAGACACAAATTATAGTGAACTGTACTACTATATATTGTTACAGTTGTATGGCCTGAGGAAAACATCAAGTAAACATGCAGAAACCAAGCCTAGCTGTTAAAACAAGTGCCCTTTTGAACCCATAATCAATACCCTTGAGGGCAAAAAATCCACAGAAGAAAGTACTCTTTATTTGTTAGCTTTTGACAACCTCTTTCAATATATCCATATATGCAGGCACTGTAACTGTGGTTATCTTATATTTGTTATTATTGTATCCTTCTTTCTAAAATAACCTTTTTTATGCCAATGAACCTGAGGGGCTCCTGGGGATGTTACTAGAGCTCCTCCATGCTGCAGATTCATAGTCTGCTACAGGGTGCAAGGTGCTCACTGTGTGCTGAAACTTACTGTTACCCAGTGAGATTTAAGTTTCTTATACAACTATTACACAATTCAAATAAATATTTTTTTTCTCTTGAACTGGAGTTGTTTTTTTATTTAATACTCCAAATAGAAGCACTTATGTCACCATGTAGAGCTCACCAGTACATGTAGAATTTTTGTTGTACTGGTAAATTGTTCTTTTTGTCAGCATTATAAAATGCAATTTTTTACTGCAAAACATATTTTCTCTGATGACTCATGCATTTTAAATTGGGACACATAGCACTCCTTCTGTGAGACTAGCAAATGTTGGATATGCAAATGAATGGAAACTATGAGTCATCATCTTTTGTGACAGTTTCACACTTAATGTAGAGTATAATAGTAAACTACAGATATGTCACTTGTATTACAATGATTCACTGACATGACAGGACAACAAGTGGAAATGAACTTAGATACAAAAAATGATGTAAGTGTTTCGAAAAAGGAAAGAGCTGATTATAAAGTAATATGTCACAAAACAGTTTGGAGTCAAGCTGACATAAAAGTATAAATGTGATGAGTACAGTTCTGTACAGAGATCATACAAATGATTTACCAGTCCGGAAATTTGCACAAAAGCTGAATGATGTAGTTTTACAGAACGAATGGTCAAGAGGATTTCTAAATATTGAAAACATATTACTTAACAAAAGGAAACCCTATACTAAAACAGATGTATCTACTGTATATAATATAACATCGAATATTTTAATTGTAACACCGAGAAGGAAATGTTGTGGAACTTTGTAAATCACAACACAAAACCATTTAAATGATATTCAGATAAATAAAAATGTAAACAAATTAATCAAAACCTTGCATATTAACTTCTCTCGGAGCCCACAATGACTTTAGACATAAGTGGGTGCAGGTATGGAGTCTGTTTTCTTCTGCTTCGGGAGGAGCCGTGTATTACTGCTTCTGCTTTATCTGATTCTCACAGCATCGCACTGAAGTAGCCTAGTGCAGAGGGGAGCAGATACAGCACTGCAGCTGGGTACAAAGGGGTTAATCAAAACTTTCTGAGACCTAGTACAGCTCTGATCTGTATCAGCCCTTACAGGTGGTCGTTTCTCCTCTGTAACTGGGGCATCCCTAATAGCCTGAGGGGGAAACTTGTAAACGAAAAGAAAATGTAAAAAATACTGTGAAAGTGTCCTCCAGGGGTCTTAAAAAATAGAAACACACACATAATAACTATTAATAAATATTCATAAAAATACATTCATATTTCCTAATATAATTTTTAAAAACCCTGCTACACTGCAAAAAATATCGCCATTGTCAACCCGTTTGCCCAAGACTTTACATATTATATATAAAAACGAACAAAACAAAATAGGGAAATCATTAATAATGTTAATTGTGGGATAATTTGAAAATTAAAAAAAATAATCTTTAACCCCTTAGCACTACAGCTACTCCGCAGAGACGATGGCGGTTCAGCTCTGCACAGGAGCCGAACCAGCATCGGGGGTCACGGGATGTCAGCGGTAATCTATGGCTGAGATCCACCGCTAACACCCACCCGTTTTCAGGGGTGCCGATCGTTGCTATGGCATCTCTGGGAGACATATAACGCTCAAAAAAGTCTAAATCATAACACAAACCCCACATATATAGTATCACCACGTCCGTAACAATACATAGAATAAAATTAAATATTTTATACTATTGAACCCATACGATGAACGCTGAAAAAAGAAAACTTTAAAAACCTGCCAAAAATTATGATTTTTACCTATTGAATCCCACAAAAAATGCAATAAAAAATGATCAACAAAACATATGTACTCCAGAATGATAGTGTTGCAAAGTACAACATGTCCCGCAAAAAACAAGCCATCAACCAGCTCCGTAGCCAAAAAAGTAACAATGTTATGCCACTTGGAAATGGAGATGCAAAAATGATGGATTTTTGAACATGAAAAAAAATAAGTAAAAAATCCAGTACAGAATTCTCGTGAGCTCAAAAAAAAAAATTCCTAAATTCTCAACAATAGGGGATACCAACCCCAAAATGGTGACAATGGAAAAAGCATCTTGTCCCGCAAAAAAAATGCCATCACATGGCCCCAATAACAAAAAAGAGAAAATTTTATAGCCTACAAAAGGGGCCAATGAGGAAACTAAAATCCTGACAGCTACAGTTCCTTCCTTTCTGCGCCATAAAACAAGTAACGGCCACATGTGGGGAGTCTCTGAAATCGGGAGAAATTTCATAACAAATTGTATGGGGGGTTTTCTCTTTTTATCTTTCGGAAATGTGTAAATTTTGGGGCTAAATGAACGTATAACCGACAAAATTTGACCATTCTAAATTTCACCTCCATTTTGATGTAATAACTATGAAGATCTGAAGGGGTTAACAATCTTCCTAAAAGCTATTTCTGATAGAGAGATGCAGATTTGAAAATGGGCTGAATATGTAGGGGGTTTTAATGCTAAATATGTAAAATTTCATTTAAAACTTTATTTATTACTTTCATACTTTGTTGTGACATCACAGAGTGCGTCGGATGGGCCATGCACACGGAGCTGTCATGTACCTGCAGTCGGCATGAAAAAAGAAGAGGCGCTGCCCACGGAGCTGTCATGGACCTGCCGCGCACATGAAGATAGTAAAGTTGCTGCCTGGGCCTTCGGATTGGTGAGTAGTCAGTTTATTTTTTTATATAACCGAGTATAAGCAGAGTGGGGAGTTTTCAGCACTAAAATTGTGCTGAAAAACTCGGTTTATACTCGAGTATACACAGTACATAATGGTAAAATTATCAAGATCTGCTGCTGGCAGTTCTCAGATGTGCTCAATGTGAGAAAATTCTGGAAACGTTGCAGGCAATGGTATCACATCTTATAGGCAGCTGACTGTAGCAAGAGAGACAGACACATGTGAGTAAGCTCCATCTCTAGACCTGCCTTGGACTGCCTTCCAGGACTTACCTGAGCACACAGTACCACCTAGATTGATAGGATCCTATATTAGTGTCCTATTTGCAGGGAACTCTCCATTATGTTTTCACTTCTTAAGAAACAAATTTGATTTACCCAATCTTTTACTGCACTCTCAAGTAAGATAAACATTACTCAGACTCTCAAATCCAACCCTGTCTATTCCTGATCTACTACTTGGTTTCCTGAAGGGTAAGCCTAATAAACTACTCAAGATTACTAAGGCAGCTTATAAATCTTTAAGACAAGCGTCCTTCTTCTGATTTGGTGCCTTTTTTTTGCAATGTGGCAATAGGACCTGGGTAGACACATCTCTCAAGCAGAATGAGATATAGCTATGTATTGGGCTCCTAAGGTCTCCCACTTAGACAATTTGATGGAAGTTCACCACAAGATCCTTACAAGATGGTACATTACTCCTAGTAAACTTGCTTAAGTCTACCCTGGCTTTTCAGGGAGGTGTTGGAGAGGTTGTTCCAAAGAGGGTTAAATTCTCCACATATTCTGGGGTCCTCCTCCATTCATCCCCTGGGAGCCAGCCCTAGTCGGGATAGGTTCATAACAACACACTGACCCACAACACCTATCACCCAGGGCCGAAGTCAGCGAATATTATCCTGACTGGTGTTATGAACATTTCCCTACAAGTCCTTTCTTCCTCCCCTTTTTTCAAGGCGTCTAGAGGCGGCCCCGGATTCACCGTCAGTACCCTCGGCCTAACGGAACGGGAAGCGACACAAACTTTGTGCAATTCTCTGTATATCTGTTTGCTTTGCAATAACCTTTGTAATTATATCTCAGGTAATTTCTGTCAATGACTGCATTATTGTCTTGTTTCTGGCTACTTTAATACCTGTGTCTGTACTTTTGTTAAAGAGGGCCTGTCACCTATTAAAAAGGCCCTAGGAACTGCTTACTAAAGTAATTTTTACTATAGTATTTTTCAGACACACTTTCTAGCAAGAAAAAGGCTAGATAAAAAGTATCTGTGTTTTATACTTTGAAGTTTATAGATCTAGTGTTGCTAGACCCTGCTGCCCTGGAGATCAGATTAAACATTGACAAAGTGTTTAACAATCTTTAGGAGAACTTTTCCCCTCTGCACTGGTCTCATTGTCTCCCTGGAGCAACAATAGTAATATCTGCAGGACCTTAAATGAATATCCGAAGCATGTGTTTGATCACATGCTTCATCAGTGTAAGGTCCTTGAACCTTTTCATGTTGTTGGTTGGGATGGAGCTGGGGGATGGGAGGGAATGTTTTTAAAGGATTCAAAGGGTTAATACTGAAGCTGGGACTAGGTATGTGTGAGATGTGTGTGTGTATGTGTGATTGATTAAATGGAAATTTTTAGTAGTGCTGTGTGGATGGCTGTAACAGAGCTGTGTGTGTGAATGGATGGTTGGCTGTAACAGAGCTGTGTGTGTGAATGGATGGTTGGCTGTAACAGAGCTGTGTGTGTGTAGCTGGACTATGTGTGTGAGCAGAGCTGTGTGACTGTAGCCATGTTTGTGCAATGCAGCTGTGCTTGTGTGTGTGACCACCAGGGAATTTTTAATTTTTAGATAACTAAACTGGGGAGCATCTAATATTTAGGAGTATCTTAAATTCCAAAAAAATTGTATCTTCTAATCTGACAATCCACCTGTACATCTGCAGTGGTTCATTGAGACATACAAAATCAATACCTTCTACTTCGCCTTATTCTTTCTTCCTGTTTCCATTTCCAGGAGTTTATGCAGTAAATAACACAATGAGAAGCAGGAATAAGTAATTTTAAGCACCTATAGTAAAATTTGTAATGGAGACTATACATCCATGTCCCATCAGTAATAAAGAAACGGATTTCATTATTATGTTCTTTATTGCAATGTTGTTTCTTCCATATTTTCAATTCCCAAACACCTCCATTTCATTAAGCAATACGCAACCCCACTTTCTGATTATTCTCAGTCCCTCAATTCCAACAATTGCAAATATACTATTGAGCTGAGTAATTTCATAGATTAATATGATGCCAATAGCTCCCAAGTGCCATCTCCCCGCTCCTAGCTGGCTCACCCCATGTTTCCTTGAGCAAATGATTCTGTGCTCCACTGTGCTCCAGTGCGTCTATACTGGCGATACTGGCCATTCACAGATCTACCCGTTTTAGAATAGGCAACTCTCCTTACAGAAAGGTGGCTGAAATCCCAAGCATAAATGTGTGTGGTTGGTGCCGTGACACCTGGCCTGTACCTTCTACCAACGGTGCCCTTAACCTATCTTAATTGTTCTGACTCCTGTTGTTTTCCATAACCATCATCTAGCCCTTGTGGTCCAGCTGCCACTAGTACCAATACTATAAACAGTTCTCATCTTCTGATCTACTGTAAAGTTTCTGCTCTAACAAATATTACATATGTGTTAATGTGTTTCTCTAAGTACACACAGTAAAATGTTTCCAGTCCTCATGCTCCTGGCTACATAGACGCCTAAAATACATGATGGCTTTTCAAGGATTTCTGGATATTCTAAAGTCATCAGGCATCTCTTGTTTTAGAATGTAATCAGGCTCAAGAGGATGTTCTAAAGTTGCAGGGATTTTTGGGCTCTGACAACTCTTTGACAATTTGTCCATTCATTTTCCCTTGTCTGTTCAGAGATCTGTTCATTTGTCTGTGAAACCAACCTAACTACAGATCAGCCTTAACCTGACTGTTCTAAATTTTGCTGTGATTGACTAAATCAATGATTCATACCTTGTTTCCTTGTTCTTACCTCCTCGGCAAGCAACCTTAGTTAAGGTTGAAGAATTGGAAATTGCTGTACACTTCATGTTTGGTTTAGTTGATATTGAGTCATGAATGTTTATACCATAATATGAAAGCTCTGTGAGTTACTTTATCAATTACTGCACCCAGGATACCACAATCCAGAACATCTCATTGACTAAGGCGGATATGCGTATGAATGTAAGTACAATCTTTTTTTATTTTTCTTTTCGCGGATAATTAGCAGTGAAATACCTTCTATGCAAACTGTCCATCACATCCTGAAAGTAATTTAGTATGTGGCTAAGGAACATCAGTGCAAGACACATACTGTATGTCCAAAACAGTTGTTACTGCAGTGGCTGCCTGAAAATATGTCTTTCTACAACATTGTATACCATGGGATGCTGCAGAGTACATGACAACTGCTCAACATTTGACTGTTTCTTATATCAGAAAGAAAGTCAAGATGGGGGACATATGGCAAAGATTATTAGGACTTGTGCATCACTCAGCCGGCAGCAGAGTGGGCTGGCACCAGGTATTCCTGTCCTGCACCTTAGGACTTAGTTCTTTCATGACTTAATTCAACATAGCACACAACCCCTACATAATTGTCATATATAGCAATCCATTGAATTACTTACATTATCCTTATTCTAAAATAATTAATTAGGATTATTATATGAAATGTATTATAAAAATCTTACTACCTCACAATGTAATTATATTATAAATAATGGCCGACCACCCTCCTCAATTAATTATATTATGTATAATACTTCAGAAAAAAATATTCTACGAAGTGCACCCCTAAAGTAATTTGATCCTATATTATTTACCATTTCCTGATAATAAATATTATATCCATTCCCCTCATAATTGTTGGGACTGCCTTTATTGGTTTCCTTTATTCTGTGGATCAGTAGGATCACAGAGAAAGACATTTTGATATTTCTGCCTTACATTAAAAAAAACAAAAAGCCTGAATCACCATATTCACCATATTCATGTACCTTTTCATACTTCAGTGTATGGAGCTGTGTAATGTGTCATTTTTTGCAGGATGTGGTGAGGTTTTCATTCATACTATTTTGACAACTGTATGACCCTTTTAGCACCTTATTAAAATTTGGAGGCAAAATTGTAAAAAAGTGGCAATGCGTACATTTAGGCTCTATTTTCTGTTCACCACTCGGAATAATGGTTTTTAGATATTGATAGATCTGACATATTGGAATGCAGTGTTAACTAATATATTTATGATTTTACTTGTTTATTGTTATATGTATTCTATATGTGTTTTAGGGAAAGGGGGGAGATCTGAATTTTTGGCTTAGTTTTTTTCATACTTTTTCAAAGTTTTTGTTTGTTTTTCCTATTATTTCAAGCCTCCTAGGTTACTTAAACCTTAGTGGGCTAATCAATTATGCAATATACTGCAGAATTGACTGCTTCTTAATTACAGGATCCCACGTGTGATGGCAACCATTCGGTCCTTCCGATGACATCATGGGCAGTGACCAGCAGTAGGTACAGTGTCCAGTATGTACAGTATGAAAAACTATATGAGATGTAATTTTGTATTATGTGAGCTACTAGGCAAGTTTCTGTCCACAAGCTTGATGATCGGTTCCAATTACAGAAATTTAGATTGTAACTATGAGGAATAACAGTCAGTATCTCAATAGCAATCAAAGATACTTTACTAGCAAAGCCATATTTATATGAAATACTATATAAAATGGTTGAATGTAGACATACCCTTTTCGTATGAACTTCAACTTTAGCAGCCAAAATGCTCTCAACTTATCAACTTATATGATGGTATGTAAAAGCATAACCATATCATATACAATTTCATTGAAATGTGTTGATTATAATTACTTGTTTATTGCACACAGCATAGCCTTACCATAGGTTTTATTATATTTCTCTCACTTGTGTTACATTATTCACCTTAGTGTAACAAACTGGCAACAGTAACATATACATATAAAATATAAATTATTTTTATTGCAATGCTGTTATGTTGAGTGATATCTATATTACAGTTATCTGCATTTCCATAAACATGCAGTTCTAGCCTCCTGTGGATTAAGCTAGTTAGCTACAGAGATTAATTTAATGCTGGCTGGTTATATACCAGACAAGTGGACATGTCAATTTGTCATAAGCTAATAATAAATTAAGATCTGCTAAAATTTATTTACAGCAGAATTTTAGTATTAAAGTGGCAAGAAAACTTGGAAATGATAGTTAATAGTATATGTAATAGTTTGTTTTCTGACCCATATTAGCATCCTATCATATATTGAACTCTAGAAATGTATTCCATGGTAACCAATGGTACAATAATTAGGTTCACTGAAGTTCAGGGACATGGTCATTCATTCATTATATAATTCATTCATTCATTCGGCTCCCGGTATGCACAGATCATGTGCATGTGTGTATATGACAGGTGGTCTCTACATCTTTTTGTTGATTAACTGTAACAAAAAGAGTCTCTACAAAACTTATAACTACTGCTGATGAAGAGAGGGGTCTGTCATATAGTGATACAGAACAAGAGTACAGTACAATCTCCTGAAGGGATACTTCTGGTATCTTACATATTGTGGGGGTTTTTCAGAAATCCTGCAGGTTCTGGTTCAGCAGTTTGAGTTTTCCTGGATGAGTTTCACACCCTCTGCAGAGGGTTGGTTGACAGGTCATCAGTTACTCTCAGCTGGGAATGTGTGTACACACAGTCCTATGAAAGTGGTGGAACATTGCACCAACTAGCTGCAGGGGTGGTGTGCAGTCACTACATATATTCTTCTTTGACTATACAGGTGCTTACTCGACTTGTCTTCAGAGCTTGGTGTAATACTGAACTTTTGCCTGCACCTTTGACAATTTTTTGCCCTCCAATTTTGTATATTGGCGCCATCTTGGTCTTTGCCTTGGCTTGTCTTACTTTTCTTTATATCTATCTAGTCTTTCTTGTTTATGTGTCTTAATGTCTTGTGCATGTATCCAGGGTAGGGGATGCTTCCAGTTATCATCCGCGGTTTAGCGCAGGGTCGGCAAGTAGGCAGGGACAGAGATTGTGGAAAGCACAGGGCTCTGACTTCCTCCCACTTGACAAGAATATACTGAGAAGGGTACAGATGCTAGAGTTTCTAGCTGATCATGTGATTCTCTCCAAATACATTACGGACAATGTTTAACCATCATATATGTAGAGTAATCTAACAGTCATGATAGTGTAAAATGTAAGCTGGAGGCTCAACTGCAGGTAAGTAAGTCAGAATATTCCTAGTTGCCCATGGCAACCAATTACAGCTCAGCTTTCCTTTTACCAGTGCTCATTAATATTTTAAAGGGGAGCTGTGATTGGTTGCCATGGGCACCTAGAAATATTCTGACTTTCAGACAGATTGATAAATCTTCCCCTATATTTCTTATATGTCATTGCTCAAATTTTCCTTGGCAGTCTAGTGGTCTAACAAATCTACGTTTTTCCATTTCCAATTTTTTAAGTTGCAACAGGCGGTAGGAACTAGATCAACTCTAAAAGTCTGCTTGGCTTTCATGAATATTACTTCAATATTGCGCCAACACATTTTTATCCTTTGGTAAGGTGTCCACTGGTCTTGACTCCTGATGGCGGTACCTGCCATCTGAACTTATAAGGCTTGGTTGTAGCCATTCTAACTTTTTGAGATTTGGTGCTGTACAGGCAGCTTCAGGGAGAATGAGTTGAATACTAAAATCATTTGTAATATTACTAAAATGAATGAATATTAACAGTATTCTTTATGCTTATATGCTTATGATGTTGAGGACTCATGGTAATGGGTTCTTTTGAGTTATAGACGCTGAGTAGTCCTTATAGAAATAAAGAGTGTATCACATGGCAGAAGAGTATAATAATGGAAATGTGCAGAGGACACTGAACAGGTTCCAATAGCACTCACAATTTTCACTCCTATAAAGAGAGGCACAGTTGAAGGAATAAAGCACTTGCATAGGGTATGTAAAGTTATTGAAATTCTGGCAATGACAATTTTCCTGAAGGGGAACAGAGCCACAGTGAAAGAGCCATCTTAAGTTGATTAAAATGACTCTAGATACGAAGTAACAGCAAGGGATTTCCAGACTTATCTTCATATAGCGGCAGAGAATAATTTCACTGCGTGGAGTGATAAAAAGATTGATTGATATATAAAAGCGTTTCTATGAACGGATTACTTATATAAGCAAATATATGGTTCTATTTACATAGTATAATATTGCTGAAGCCCTGAAGAAAATTATCTTTTTTAATGGAACTTATTTAAAGCTCAAGAGCTTCAAAATTGATTTTCCTTAAATAATGAAAAGGAAGGAATTTGAGACAGACCATTAACAGTGTGATGTGCCTACATATTTCTTCTTTGAGTCCTTTGCTTTAAAAGAGTGGATATGGAACATAAAGGGTTTTTTTTGTTCTTATTAAAAGAGAACTTTGCTAGAATACACATTACAATACATCCTCTTGCTGCTTTTACTGTGCACCAAAATACAGAAGATTAAATTTATTAAAAATGAATGCAAGTGCACCTGTCCACAAGCCGTTATCTACTACACAACAAAGGAAAAGGATAAAAGGCATAACTATCCAACTAAGTCAAACAAGTATAAAGAAAAATTAATTTATTCGTTCTCCTCATATGTTGAAAACAAAAAAGAACTATGATATGGTTCTTTCCAGAACTTTAAATAAGTGGTCTACTTAATGGAAATACATATGCAATTTCTCTAATAATCAAATTTGACAAAAAATGTTTTATCTAGTAATAGAAGCCCTATGAAACACTTAGTAGTAAGACCCCTATCACACTTGCGTTTTTTCACGCATCAATTGCCATAGAAAATATAGACCTCAGTCCTGAGTCCTTTTCACATGCGTTATCTGCGTGTGAAAGACGCATTGAAATTGCATTGAAAACGCTCATGAAAAACTGAGACACTGAACAAACTGTGACTGAAAACTAATTGAACTCGATGAATGTCATTGACCAAACCCTGATTGCACTCTGACCAGACGTGATCCTCAACGCAAGTGTGAAATTTGCCTTAGTGGGGTATTTGGGGCATCATGGGCTATTTAATGCTTCAAGGGACAAAATAAATCTGAATCTTTGCAAATCTAGGTATGAAAACATTTTGATTTTATTACAAAATATTTTCAGAATACACTTCCAAAAGGGCTAACTACATTGTATTTAAAGCATCATCTACAGGTTTAAAAAATTGATTCCAGTTTTCGAAGGATGAGTCATCAATATAAATAATTTTAAATAAAAATCAAACACTAAAATAATACAGATAAAATACACTACAAGGCTTTAAGTACTGAAAGTATTCGGCTGTAAAGAAACTTGTAGCACTCTGTACAGTAAACCACAAAGAAAAAGCTGTGTGCTGCAAGTTTCTTTACAATTTCATTACCTACTTTGCAAGCACTGCCACTTTGGAGTGCACTCAATATTAGCTCTGGATGACAATATGTGGGCATCACTACTGAGTATTGAGTTCAGATGTTTCGAACATAACTTTTGCAAACCGATGCTCAAAATCAAACGCATAACCATGCAATATAGACAAGCAATGCTATACATATGGGTAGTAGGGAAGACGCTCATATGAAGGCTCTGGATCGATCAGGTTGTGGTGGATGCTCAGTGGATTCTACTGCTCAGAATTCATAGTGTACATTGGAACATTTGGTGGATAAGGGATAATGGTGTGGGAAAATGTATTAGGATGTGAGCTAGAATCTGTTACTGTTACAGCCCGTGGCATAGCTGTAGGAGTTGCATAAAATATTACCAAATCAGTGGGGAGTGCTGTTTACTATATGTTATATACATTTTATCTCCCAATTATATTCTGTATAGTTCCCCACGGTCAATTATTTATATATTTATTAGAGATGAGCGAACATGCTCGTCCGAGCTTGATGCTCGGTCGAGCATTAGGGTACTCGAAGCCCTGCTCGATGTATCGGACGAATACTTCGCCCCCGCTCGAGAAAATGGCAGCTCCCGCCGTTTTGCTTTTTGGCGGCGAGAAACAGAGCCAATCACAAGCCAGGAGAATCTGCACTCCACCCAGCATGACGTGGTACCCTTACACGTCGATAGCAGTGGTTGGCGGCCAGATCAGGTGACCCTGGGATAGAATAGCCGCTGCCCGCGCTGCTCGGATCATTCTGTGTCTGGATGCCGCTAGGGAGAGAGCTGCTGCTGGTCAGGGGAAAGCGTTTAGGGTGTTCTATTAGCTTACTGTTAGGCAGGAGTGATTCTCCAAGAACCCAACAGCCTTCTTAGGGCTACAATAACGTTCTACTTTTTTTTTTTTTATTTGCATTAGTACCATTTGTGAGGAATTAGCAGGGGGACTGCTACGTTGTTGTTAGCTTAGTGGCACACATATCCACCTCAAACACCAAAGTGGGAAAATTTAGTAGGGGTTGGATTTCAATTAGGCAAGTCTGCCATTTTCCTTTTTTATTTACGTTTATTTTGTTTAATAAACTCAGTGCATCTCATCTGGCATAGTAGTGTGCTTTCATACTTGGCTAGAAAATAGCCATAGGAGATCCAAACGGCTTACGCCTACAGTAGCGTTATATATTTGATTTCTGGTTGATCTGCTGGTGGGCTGTACTTGCTGCAGCGGATCTACTAGCCAATTGTCAGCAATTTGTGTGAGACTTGCGACCGCTGTGTTTTGCGCTTAGTGACGCACATATCCATTGCAAAGACCGAAGTGGGAAAATTTAGTAGGGGTTGGATTTCAATTAGGCACAGTCTGCCATTTGTCCTTTTTTATTTTACGTTTATTTTGTTTAATAACTCAGCGTCATCTCAATGGCATAGTAGTGTGCTTTCATACTTGGCTAGAAAATAGCCATAGGAGAATCCAAACAGTTACGCCTACAGTAGCGTTATATATTTGATTTCTGGTTGATTGCTGGTGGCTGTACTTGCTGACAGTGCATGTACTAGCCAATTCTGAGCAATTTGTAGTGAGACTTGCGACCGTGTGTTTGGCTTAGTGACGCACATATCCATAGCAAAGACCGAAGTGGGAAAATTTAGTAGGGGTTGGATTTCAATTAGGCACAGTCTGCCATTTGTCTTTTTTATTTTACGTTTATTTGTTTAATAACTCAGCGTCATCTCATCTGGCATAGTAGTGTGCTTCATACTTGGCTAGAAAATAGCCATAGGAGAATCCAAACGGCTTACGCCTACAGTAGCGTTATATATTGATTTCTGGTTGATCTGCTGGTGGCTGTACTTGCTGCAGTGCATCTACTAGCCAATTCTGAGCAATTGTAGTGAGACATTGCGACCGCTGTGTTTTGCGCTTAGTGACGCACAATCCATAGCAAAGACCGAAGTGGGAAAATTTAGTAGGGGTTGGATTTCAATTAGGCACAGTCTGCCTTTGTCCTTTTTTATTTAGTTTTTTTGTTTAATAACTCAGTGTCATCTCATCTGGCATAGTAGTGTGCTTTATACTTGGCTAGAAAATAGCCATAGCAATAGGATGCATCGTTGGTTTTAAAAACTCAAAAACACAAAAAAACAAAAAAAACAAAAAAAAACAAAAAAAACAAAAAAAAAAAACAAAAAACACAAAAAAAAGTTAAAAAAAATTAAGTTATAACTCTCATTTAAAAATGTTTAACGCGAGGGCTAGGGGTAGAGGACGAGGGCGGGGACGTGGGCGTCCAACTACTGCAGGGGTCAGAGGCCGTGGTCCTGGGCGGGGTGAGACACCACCTGCTTATGAGGGAGCAGGGGAACGCGCCAGAGCTACACTCCTAGGTTCATGTCTGAAGTTACTGGGACTCGTGGTAGAGCACTGTTGAGGCCAGAACAGTGCGAACAGGTGATGTCGTGGATTGCTGACAATGCTTCGAGCAATTTGTCCACCAGTCAGTCTTCCAGCAGCTCCACCCAGTCACCGAAATCGCCATCCTCCAGCTCGCACTCAGCCTCTCCCCCCAGTCTGCCCCCTCCCAGGAAAATTTGGCATTTGAACAGGCATACTCTGGGAACTGTTTTGGACCCTTCCCACAGTCACAAACCAACTTCGGTTGCTGTCGAGACATTTTCCGATGCCCAGGTTTTCCACCAGTCACAGTTGTGGGTGATGATGATGACCTTCTTGACGTAGTGGAAGTGTGTAAAGAGGTGTCACCGATGAGGAGACACGGTTGTCAGACAGTGGGGAAGTTGTTTGTCAGGGCAGGAAGTCCGAGGGGGGAGCAGACGAGGGATCGGAGGATGGTGAAGGTGACAGACCCAGCTGGGTTGAGAGGCCGGGTGAAACCAGTCTTCTGAGATGGAGGAGAGTCCTCGACCAGAACAGGTTGGAAGAGGCAGTGGTGTGGGCCAGAGAGAGAGGGCCAGAGCTGGTGCATCAGCGCCAAATGTGTCAATAGTGAAGCTCCCGTGGTGAGGGCTCTTGCGGCGAGGGCTAGATCTTAGAAGTCTGGAGGTTCTTTAAGGAAACACCGGATTCGACGACGGACTGTGGTGTGCAACATTTGCAAACCAGGCTCAGCAGGGGTTCACCATACTGCTTAACTCCACCAGTATGCGCAGGCATATGAATGCTAAACACCCCACTCAGTGGCAACAAGCCCGTTCACCTCCGGCCGTGCACACCACTGCTCCTTCCCTGTGTCAGCTGATAGTCAGCCCCCTGCCCAGGACCCTGCCACAAAAACCCCATCGTCGCCTCCAGTCCTCCACAGCATCCACCAGCGTTCAGCTCTCCATACCCAGACGCTGGAGCGGAAACGCAAATATAGTGCAACCACCCGCACGCCCAAGCCCTTAATGTGCACATTCTCAGATGCTTAGCCTGGAGATGCTGCCCTATAGGCTAGTAGAGACCGAGGCCTTCGCAACCTCATGGCGGCGGCCGCCCCTCGGTATTCGGTCCCCAGCCGCCACTACTTTTCCCGATGTGCCGTCCCAGCCCTGCACCAGCACGTGTCAGACAACATCACCCGTGCCCTGACCAACGCGTTTCTGAAAGGTCCACCTGACCAGGACACGTGGACGAGTGCTGCCGGGCGGGCCACTATATATCGCTGACGGCACCTTGGGTTAACTGGTGGAGGCTGGGCCGAGTCGACCCGGGGCTGGTCATACTGCACATGCACCGAGGATTGCGGCTGGGCTACTCGGTCCGGTGTCAGTGTGCGTCACTTCCCTTCCTCCTCCCCCACCTCCTCCCACCTCCTCCCCGAACTACCAATCCGTGGCCGACGGCGCCATCAGTCGGTAGCTTAGCACAGCAGCCACACCATCTGTCCGGGGAGTCTCCTTGTGGGTTTCAGGGCTCGCTAAGCGACAGCAGCGGTGCTCAAACTGCTGAGCCTAGGCGACAAAGGCACACCGCCCAGAGTGATTTACATCGAGGCATCAAGGCGCAGACTGATCTGGTGGACACGCTGAACCTGAAGCCAGGCATGGTTGTGTGTGAACACGGCCGTACATGGTGCGGCTCGAACTCGGCAGACTGACAAATGTGCCATGCCTGGCCCATGTGTTAAACTGATAGTTCAGCGTTTCTCAAACATACCCCAATCTGTTTGATTTGCTCACGAAGGGGGGTCGATGTGGGCATTAGGAAGTCAGCCAGATGCGCCATCTCGGGCAGCGCAGCGCGCTCCATTGCCCGCTCACCGACTGTTGTGCGACGTGCCACGAGGTGGAATCAACACTGACCATGTTATCCGAGAGTTTACCAGCAGCGCGAGCGATGTAGACTGCCAGATGTCAACTTCCACCAGAAGTGGTAGTCAGGTCAGAGCTTCCAGTCTACCATGAGGAGTGGACGTGGATGTCTGATATCTGTCAGGTGTGAGTAACTTGAGGAGTCAACACAGATGGTCAGTGGCGATGCCGCCATCCAGCCTCACCATCCCGCTGCTTGGCTGTTGAAAAAAAAATCTTGATCAGCATGAAGTCGAAGCTTTGCGCTCGTCACAAGGACGGGGGAAGAAGATTCCTTGTTGATAGCAAAGCACCCTCAGGTCTGTTTCTCAGCGCATATCGGAGGAGGTGGAGTGGAGGGAGGATGAGGAGGAAGAGGAGGGGGAATGTTGGCGAGACACAAGAGGGGACCATGTTGAGTTCTTCACTGTTCAGCGGTTGGGGCGAAGAGAGGAGTTGGAGAGTTGGAGGAGGAGAGAAATGGAAGTCAGCGGGGAGTGATGGGGGTGAATTCTTACGCGTTGGTACTCTGGCGATATGGCAGATTTCATGCTAGGCTGCCTATCCCGTGACCCTCGCGTTAAAGAATTATTCCAGCACCGATTACGGGTGTTCACTCTCCTGGACCCACGGTACAAGCAAAATCTTTACTCTCATCCCTGCAGAGGAAAGAGTGTGAGAATGATGAATACCAGCAGGCCCTGGTGCACAAGCTGAAACAGTATTTCCCTTCTGACAGCGCTAGCGGAGAGTGCGTAGTTCTGCGGGACAAGTAGCGGAGGAGAGTAGGCGAGCAGGCAGCGTGTCCAGCACTGGCAAGGGTACGCTTTAAAGGCTTTTGCGCAGCTTTATGTCCCCCCAGCAAGACACTGTCACCTGTCCCCAGTCTCGGCAGGTAGGGCTGATTTTACAGAAAGATAGTGAGGGGAGTACGTAGCTGACCATACCATCGTCCTAAATGATCACACAGCTCCCTACAACTACTGGGTTTCAAAGCTGGACATGTGGCACGAAACTGGCGCTGTACGCCTTGGAGGTTCTTGCCTGCCCTGCCGCTAGGTCTTGTCCGAGCGGGTTTTCAGTGCAGCTGGTGGCATCATCACAGATAAGCGTACACGCCTGTCGACTGACAGCGCGACAGGCTGACGCTTATTAAATGAATAAAGGCTGGATTTCTCAGAATTTCCAATCTCCACCAGGTGAAGGAAGCTCAACCTGAATAATTGATCCACTCCTCCTCCTCCTCATTTTCCTCCTTCTCCTCTTTGTACAGTAACGCAGAGGAAACTGGCTATTTTTTGACAGGGCCACACTGGCTCTTGCTATAGTACTTTATGCATTTAATTTTTCTTGGAGGGCCACCTACCCGGTCCTCTGTTTTGAACAAATTTTTGTGAGTGCCACATACAGGCACTCAATCTATTCCATTTTTCTGGAGGGCCACCTACCCGGTCTCTGTTTTAAAAAATTTTTGGGACTGCCACATACAGGCACTCAATCTATTCCATTTTACTGGAGGGCCACCTACCCGCTCCTCTGGTTTGAAAAAATTTTGGGACTGCCACATACAGGCACTAATCTATTCCATTTTCTCTGGAGGGACACCTACTGCTCCTCTGGTTCTAAAACTTTTTGGGACTGCCCACATACAGGCACTCAATCTATTCCATTTACCGGAGGGCACCTACCTGCTCCTCTGGTTTGAAACATTTGGGACTGCACATACAGGCACTCACTATTCCATTTTTCTGGAGGGACACCTACGCTCCTCGGTTTGAAAACTTTTTGGGACTGCCACATACAGGCACTCAATCATTCCATTTTACGGAGGGCCACCTACCTGCTCCTCTGGGTTGAAACATTTTTGGGACTGCCACATACAGCACTCAACTATTCATTTTCTGGAGGGACACCTAACTGCTCCTTGGTTTGAAAACTTTTTGGGACGCCACATACAGGGCACTCAATCTATTCCATTTTATGGAGGGCCACCTACTGCTCCTCTGGTTTGAAACATTTTTGGGACTGCCACATACAGGCACTCAATCTATTCCATTTTTCTGAGGGACACCTACCTGCTCCTCTGTTTGAAAACTTTGGGACTGCCAATACAGGGCACTATCCAAATTAAATTGTCTCCATAGCAGACCTCCACACGTTTGTCTCCATTGCTACATCCAAAGTCGTCCATATAGCTGCGCTCCATACATCTCCCTTATCAAACGAGGTGTGTCAGGCAGAATTGGGTTGTTTTCATGGATTTCACATCAAAGTTGTTAACTTTGTCGCCACCTGCTGTGTTATCCAACAAAATATACTGGCAAACTTTTATGATTAACCGATATTATTTCAGCGCTTCTTGCGCAGCTGTTTACATTCCCCTCACCCGCCATACCAAAATTATAAGAATGCTACTACACTTATCTTATACAAAAGGTTCTTAGAAGTGCGTTTGGGGAGGGAGTAGCCTAGAGACGGGGCTTGGATTTGCGAAAGCTCGCCTGGCAGCGGAGCGCCAGCTCCATGCCAAGATCCAACTAACATAGTTTAACTGCTGCACCTTTAATCTACTACAGTTCACTGCCTCCATACCTGGTCCCTTATCAAACGAGCTGTGTCAGGCAGAATTTGGGTTGTTCATTGCTTCATGTTAACTTTGTCGCCACCTGCTGTTTGTAATCCACAAAATTACTGGCAAAATTTATCATGTACCGATATTATTTGAGCGCTTCTTGCTCACCTCCTTTGGTTCCTCTCTGCCACCCATTGGTTTGAAGCCTGAGTCCATTAGGGTATGTCGCCATGACAACTCTCTAGCCTTCTGCCGCTGCCTCTGCATGCGTCCCCTATGTCAGGGTCAATTATTGGATGTTTTAGATGCTATCTAGCTTCATTCGTCACTCTGTCATGGCAATGCTGTTGCCCATAATTTTGGCATAATTGCGATTATGCAGCCCAGAGGCATCCATGCATGCTTGCCCCTGACTGTTCCTGTCCTTTCCGTGGGGTTTCCATCCTTTTCTGAGGTTCCAGGTGTTTGGCCAAGCTTCCCTGTGCAGAGCTTGGTCCCTGAAAAAGCTCGAGTCTCCCATTGACTTCAATGGGGTCGGTTATTCACGACGAGCACTATCGAGCATCGGGAAAAGTTCGTCTCGAATAACGAGTACCCGAGCATTTTAGTGTTCGCTCATCTCTAATATTTATATTATATATCGTGGCCAACAATAAATTATATTATATATTGTTACATCCTTTAAAAATATACATTCTGTTGCATTCTAATTGATTTGGAGAGGGGTATTACAAAAAATAAAATTAATTTGGGGGCAATTGTGTAAAATTGATTTAGGCTTGTGGGTGGTGTAATTTGTTCAGGTACCACTGTATATACAAATTTTTATATTATAATATTATTATTATTATACCCTGCTTTACCCCGGCAATAAGACAGTGTCATATATTAAATTTTGCTTCTAAAGATGCGCTAGATCTTATTTTCAGGGGAAGCCTTTTTTTTGATGTACAATAATTTATTGTTGAGCACAAAATCAACATTTATTTATATACTGCCATCATTATATCACAAACCTAAGCATAACCATACAAACTCTGAATTCCATCAAGAATTTCTTTTGACTGTACTTCCATGTACAACAATCTACTGTACATTTGCCAATCCCAGATGTATCATTACCTTCTGGAACCTTCTCATAACTCAACAAGACCTGAATTTCATGCTGAATTTCCTGTGAATCCATTTTTTCTTTAGAATCATTAGCCCCAATCTCTTAAGTTTAGCAATAGCACTTTTTTTATATGGGGGGTAGAGGTAGGGGCGGGCATAGCAAACAGTTGTGCGAGGGGGGTGTGTGGTGGGGGGGGGGGGGGGGGGGAGCTGCAATAACTGTCAGTCGGTCTTATTTTTAGGGGAGGCCTTGCACTAAAATTGTACTAGGTCTTATTTTTGGGGGGTGTCTTATTTTCAGGGAAACAGCGTACTAGTTATTGTAAAATATTGTAAATGCAGTGGGAACTATGCGGTCTGTTGAATTGTTAAGGGGGATTATTTAGAAACAGAGGGTGGGACATAATTATTATAATTATTATCCAGAAGAAGCTATACTGTGGCATTTTCTGGTATACAATCAAAAATGGGGACAAATTCTGTAGCAATGGGTCATGGCCAGGAGAGATCATCATGCAGTTATGGACCAGATGGAGCAGAATCAGTAAATTGCCAGATGCCAAATCTCCATGTGCCTTCAGTATATCAATATATCAGTATTGAACGCCCTGAGTAACTTAGTTTGACAACTCTCAGCATGTGTAGTGTCAGTGAGCCAAGCCATGCATTAAAGAAAGAAAAGAAGAAAATTGTTTGTTAGTTTCATTAATGATAAGTTAGTTACAGTGATGGGAGAGACAAGATAATTATTAATAACATAATTGTATTATAAGAGCATTTTTCCTTCATATAGCTTCCCTTCCAAAATACATTTTTATTAATCAATTGATAATCAGCTATTCTTCTGTGTAGCCCATTAGAGTGACAGTCTACATTCTATTATAACCTTACTGTCACTACCTGTCCAGCAACTGCGCAACCACAACCAGGCTTGGCGCTAGCTGTCAGATTAGGTAGGTGGTGGCCAACTCACCTTGTGACGTCCCTGCGGGCTAAGGCCCTGCCTAAAGCAGATAAATCACCCTGGTAAGGGCAAACCCACTATCAGGAACCTAAATGATGGTCTCTGAGTGACCCTACAAGATGACAGGGAAGGCTTACTTCGTTAGGCAACTGCTGGATGGTGGAGCAGACAGGTAACCGTAATGCAGGTATAGACTAGTGTTCACACTGGAACACAGAAACCGACACAACACTGAGACAGGGAAGTGGGTTCACACTAGGAGATAAACGATACCGAGGGACAAACAACAGATACAGACAGACAAGCAGAGTTAAACAAACCAGGTCAAAACCAACATGGCAGCAAATGTACAGAATCGTATAGCAAATAGAATGGTCAGTAGGCAAAGCAAAAGTCAGTGGTTTTTACCGTTATACAGTATATGTGAAAATTGCACCCTAGCAAACTGTTGCCCATCTTGCATCAGTCAGTGTACACCACCATTATAGTAAACTGGTATAGATAATTTAATACAGAAACTAAGGAAAATTCAGGGATAGCTGAACTGGAAGCATTGTGAGTCTTGTAACGTGTACATCTGTACACATAATACTAAAAGTAAACCTGAAATCTCTAGAATAGAATGAAGTATTGCGGCAAACTGTTCAATATGTAAAAAGTGTGCATGTGCTAAATAGTAGTAGTGAAATTGCAATCTCTTTATTTCAGCACATTAGAAGAGAACCCTTAGATCATCTTTCCTCAACCTGAACTACACTTGGCCAAGCTAGGATTGGTGGGGGAACAAGTTCTGCACAGGGTAACACAAGCCGTCCGTTTCAACTTTTGAAGTATTCATCTTGATGAAGGTTAAGACTTGACAAGTCAAAAAGCTTTACTCACTTTACTCTGTCCATTGTTGTGTATGTTTTTAAAATTTTCGAATAAAGAAGAATATTTTTTATCTTAATTCTCATCCACATTTCGGTTTATATGGTGCTGAAGGTAACTTTCTTGGGATGATTTGTCTTTTTTATGCTTTGAATCTACCACTATTCATTGGAAAACTGCAAGGTAAGGATTTGCTGGGTTCGCTGAATGTTTGTGTTGCTTTGCACTTATACCAGCTAGTGGTAATTACGTCTTTTATTTTGATTTTGATGCAAGATTGCTAATGTAATCAATTCCAGCAAACATTGAAGCAAATCATTTTTAATACAGTAAGTTAGTGGCAGGAATGGCCACTTTCTTTTGCAGAAATATTGACCCTGTAATAACATGACATTTTAATGGCTTCAAGAAGTCAAATTTCCAAGTCCTGCCAAGTGTCCCGAAATCTCAGTAATTCATACCCAGTATTCTGGCATGGAAATGCATATAGTATAGATATTTATAATTCAGTGCTTGGTGAGTATCAATGCAGGATAATGAATTCACACAAATTCAGAGAGACTTTCAATTACCTTCAAGTTGAATGACGTTAAGGATAAATCAAAAGCTGTAAATTTTTAATGTCTTTCAATTTTGTGAATTATCAAGTACCACTGCCATGTAATTCAAGGAACTATTTGTACCGATTGCACATGCAAAACATGATTTTTACTGCAGTGTCCCTTTTAGCAGCATTCCAGGTTACCATAGCAACCAATTCCCTGCATTCACTCTGAGCATAAGTGACCTTGCTGTGCTTTAATGGGTTGTAATTTTGAATTGCTTCTGGATCTATTTCTTCACTTGTATGGGAATATCCTTAATAATGGAATGTTACCATGTCACCTGGACCAAATAACATTGTGCCCATTCTAGAATGATTTATTTTCTGCCAGTATACGGACATAAAAAGGTTTCATTTTATATGTAGATTTGTCTCAATTGCAAATATAGATTTTCAGCAGAAAACTAGAATTGAATATACATAAGGATTTACAGTACACAGATTTAGAAGCAAAGCACCACGTAGATGATGAATGTTCTCTTTTACTTGTTCTGCTTTCCCTTTTAAAATGAGAAATATGCAAATTGATCCCTAGATACCCCTAAACCGACCTCTCTGTCCACTGTAAAGAGTGCTCTGGATGCTGGTACTTTACTGAACCTTAGTCACGGGGCAATGATCAACTGTAAGGTGTCTACAATGAACCTTTATTGTTAATTTTTAAAATCCAATTGTCACAGGCATCAAACAAATTATTTGGCTGGAGTTACACTTATTAAATATACCTGTTCCGACTTACATACAAATTCAACTGAAGAACAGAGCTAAAGAACTTATCTTGCAAGCAACAAGTGTACTTCCTGTACATTAAATCAGTGTGTTTTGAATATTCATTTAATGATATACATTTATTTTCTAGAAAGTAAACTTTAGGCAACCTATATCTCCTTATCTCCTAAGTTAACCTCAATCACATCAAGCTGCTTTCCTGAAAAAGTACAGAAAGCAAGACTATACATGGAACTGCAGATCCCAGAAAAGCAGCAGGAGCACACTGACATGGCATTCAAATCTAACCACGACATTAACCTACAAGCCAGCAACAGAAGGTGCTCTGTACTACAGTGCAAGAGGGGTAAGAAGGACATATAGGCACTTCTACTGACTCATTGGCTATACTCATATTGCATATTTAAACTTTATTTATGCAAATTTTCTTTCAACCACTGTGCATTGCAAGTGTGAACTGTGCTAGAAAGAAGCTGTGTAGTGTATATGACCCTATGATGCGACCATATAACAAGCCAATAACACAGTAGAGCTATTACTTAAAATATCACAAAGGGAAATAGGTTCACAAATCTATTGTACAACAAATAAGTAAAGGTGGTAAGAAACACTATATGAAACATAACTTTTACTGTTTAATGATGTAAAATTGACGCTACGTCAGTATGGATATATTACATATTAAAAATATCAAATTGCTGCCACAGTGATTGGCTAGACAATCGTATGCTACAATATCCCAAGACTGTTGCAATTGTAGTAAAAGATGCAAAGGTTTACATCTGGAAAATATAAACAGGAGTGATGTCACCCATTCCATGATGTATAGGGAGCATGGGCAGTCACTAGGGATGGACCACAAGGCCTGCAGACAGTAGTTCAATCGGCCATCCAATCCCCAATTGTCCAGGGTGGGCAACAGTTAATAGTTCTGGTCATGCCCTAACTCTGTAAGCTTGGCCTTATGGTCCCCACAAGCTCCATTCCTGACAAGGACAGTCCACAGCTAAACCTAAATTAGCTCACCCTATACTATAACAGGTTATTTTTATGCCCAACGCGTTTCCTCCAGAATGTAGTGGATTCATCAGGGGTGGAAAAGATAGATTTGCATATCAGAGAATGAAACAGGTAGATCGCAAAGTGATATGTGACAGCGATCCCCTGTATGATTATACGAATGACAGTGGTACTATACAGCTAGTAACAGCGGCAGTCCCATACTGCTCACTGTGTTTGGCATGCGCACCACATATCTGTGTTTCATGCGACCCTACAGTGTTTTCTACAGCACACCCGTAGTATTCATATAGTAGCACAATCGCAAACCTACTACATCTTCATTATCGCCAGGTAGGTAGGAGATTTAAGGCACGCTGGTAGTACAACAAATAAATACAAAATGTAGAATATACCACTCTACGGACCGAATGGTACATAAATATGATATTTAAGCAGGTGACTTACAGAGGGGAAAGGTCAAGGCAACAAAAGGCAAAGTTTACAGAAGAATAGTTGGTAGTAAGATTATTGATCCAAGAAAAAGGATATCACCATTCAAAATATTTTTTACAATTCAAAAGGAGGATGATATTGCTGTAAAACCTTATCTATTCTCACGTGTCTGGGTGCAGTGTTGAGTTTGGAAGATTGTTACAGTCCGTTTGCTGGAAATGCGGAGGGCCCACAACCAGCTCTTGTGTTTTATTAGCAGATATTTCATACAAAAATCCTTTTACATTTATGCTACTTGTGAACAATTCTCAGTTATTAATTGATTTGATTGTGGACAGATTGTATGTCAAGGGCCTTATCTAGACATACTGTATCTACAGCCTTCTTATGATTTGTTAATCGTGTTTTACATTGATTTCCTTTTTTCACTTTTTGATATAATATATCCAAATTCTACTCCCTATTGATTCATTGTACTTTGCTACTAAATATGAAATATGTGTTTTTATTCATTGATAACCCTTCTACAAAATAAACATTTGTATTGAAAAAATAGTTCTAATTTTGGATACTGTTGTATACTTAATCTAACTATTCTTCTGCATAAAGCAGCTGTCTAATCACATAGTCCGTGTGATTAACCTGAAGTAACTGTATATCCAGTGCAAAATACCTGCTCACCTGGATGTACAATTACATCATGGCATGGGTAGAGGTTCATTTGTCATGCAATGCATTGCTGGAAAATTTTGAATAACATTTCAAGATTTTTTTTTTATCTGTCACAATCGCAGTGATGTTTGCTACTTTTATTACTTTATAAAATTTTTCTTAGACATCACTGCAGCTCTGCCGCCCCCTCAGAAGTTCAAACCATTGAGTTTATGGTGACTCATATAATATGCTGGAATTATTTTGAAGTTCTATGTAGACAGGTCTGGGTCCATAAAATAGGGAAGCGACTTATGTTCCTAATGCAAAGATCACAATTGCCTTCTAACTTTCAGATATAACTTCCTGACTAAGTTATTAAAATAATGGTTGATAACTCCTCAATAATAGTAAGAAGCTGTAAATCCATGATTATGTGATTGAAAATGGTAATAGTAAAGTAAGGTTTCTATATATTCACTATATACTTCATTACTAACATGCACATATTTTTGACTGTGAAAAATGTTTAGTTATACATGTTGTTCATTCTGTTTAATTTTCCAAATCGCTGAACATAAAATATATTCAGTGAAAATATACTGAGCTAGCTTTGCGGCTTGAAGGTTTTCTACGTATGCAAGCATACCTGTATTAACATATGATGAAGAAGCAAGATGTTTGAATGTTATTGCACAATCTGTCATTGATGCTGTCCATATGGACACAGACATTTCAATTTTAGAAAATCAGCAAATTCCATTATTGCAGGAGCAAAAACACAATTTTGGAAGGAAATAGTGTATTATTAAGCAAATTGTTACTTCTTTCGAGATATAATTTAAAACCATAGGACAAGACATATACTGCAATCAGTGACCTGTTGAGTTCGTGGAAAATATGGCAGAAAAGAGTAAACATATGGGTAGTTTCAAAGATTGGGTTGAAATTGTGTGTTTTGAAAACTCATGCACATGAACACCACCGGGCGGAATACATAAAGCATAAAATAGATATAAATTTCCTTGGCCACTTATTTAGTCTATTTAGTCTTTTGATTGGCATTTTGAACAACACCATACATGCAGGGGGCGCCAGATTAATGATTTGTGGCTCCTGTTCTTCATGAATCTCTTGCAATTCTCCGACAGAGTGCACTAACTTCTTTTTGGTGCACCTTTAACATAGGATGTGTGACACAATTTAGTCAGACTATGAATAACAAATGTGTGCACTGCAGTACTCCTTTATGTACAGAATTTTGTGTTGTCTCGGGTATAGTGCAGCCACAACATATATGTGTCATGAACACTTTATAAATACATGTGCAAGCAGTTTGCACTAAACAGAGTAGGGAATGTCAAAAATAAAACTGGTGCATGGGCTTTAATAAATGTGGGCCACTGTGTGCCACTTTATTCAGAAGAGCATTTGTGAGGTCAAACTTGTTGTTTGACAAGAGGTCTCATTCAATATCAAACTATAGGTGATTGATTGGGGATAAGGCCAAGTTCTTCCATACTTGTATAGATTTTGCTTGTGCACTAGTAACCAGTCATGCTAGAACAGAATAGTTTCTTCCCCATACTCTGGCCACAAACTTGGAGTCATAGAGTTGTCCAAGATGGCTAGGTATGCTAAAGTATTAAAGGAAATCTACCACCAAAATCAAGCATGGATGAACCAGGGACACTTATACATAGATTGAGGCACTGTGACTGTGATAATCTTTTTATATTTGTTATCCATAGCCTCCTTCTAAAAATCAAGTTTTAAAATTATGCTAATGAGCCTGAAGGTAAGAGTTTTCAGATCCAGTCAAGCTCTCCCACCTTCTCATGTCCACCGCTGTGGCTCGGACCCCCTGCCCCTCTACTCTGCCCTCAGCTTCATGTCACAACACTCCAACTTGAAACTCCCGGACATGCATGGTGCATCTGTGAGGCTGCTCGTGGATGCAGGCCAGTGCCGAACTACCAGGCACACCGCACATATCTTCTGCCAGTAAATATCAATGTATATGTTCAGCATGTATGTTGTCCTGGCGCATATATATATATATATATATATATATATATACACTCACCGGCCACTTTATTAGGTACACCTGTCCAACTGCTCGTTAACACTTAATTTCTAATCAGCCAATCACATGACGGCAACTCAGTGCATTTAGGAATGTAGACATGGTCAAGATAATCTCCTGCAGTTCAAACCAAGCATCAGTATGGGGAAGAAAGGTGATTTGAGTGCCTTTGAACGTGGCATGGTTGTTGGTGCCAGAAGGGCTGGTCTGAGTATTTCAGAAACTGCTGATCTACTGGGATTTTCACGCACAACCATCTCTAGGGTTTACAGAGAATGGTCCGAAAAAGAAAAAACATCCAGTGAGTGGCAGTTCTGTGGGTGGAAATGCCTTGTTGATGCCAGAGGTCAGAAGAGAACAGGCAGACTGGTTTGAGCTGATAGAAAGGCAACAGTGACTCAAATCGCCACCCGTTACAACCAAGGTAGGCAGAAGAGCATCTCTGAACGCACAGTACGTCGAACTTTGAGGCAGATGGGCTACAGCAGCAGAAGACCACACCGGGTGCCACTCCTTTCAGCTAAGAACAGGAAACTGAGGCTACAATTTGCACAAGCTCATCGAAATTGGACAGTAGAAGATTGGAAAAACGTTGCCTGGTCTGATGAGTCTCGATTTCTGCTGCGACATTCGGATGGTAGGGTCAGAATTTGGCGTCAACAACATGAAAGCATGGATCCATCCTGCCTTGTATCAACGGTTCAGGCTGGTGGTGGTGGTGTCATGGTGTGGGGAATATTTTCTTGGCACTCTTTGGGCCCCTTGGTACCAATTGAGCATCGTTGCAACGCCACAGCCTACCTGAGTATTGTTGCTGACCATGTCCATCCCTTTATGACCACAATGTACCCAACATCTGATGGCTACTTTCAGCAGGATAATGCGCCATGTCATCTCAGACTGGTTTCTTGAACATGACAATGAGTTTACTGTACTCAAATGGCCTCCACAGTCACCAGATCTCAATCCAATAGAGCATCTTTGGGATGTGGTGGAACGGGAGATTCGCATCATGGATGTGCAGCCGACGGCAACTGTGTGATGCCATCATGTCAATATAGACCAAAATCTCTGAGGAATGCTTCCAGCACCTTGTTGAATCTATGCCACGAAGAATTGAGGCAGTTCTGAAGGCAGAAGGGGGTCCAACCCGTTACTAGCATGGTGTACCTAATAAAGTGGCCGGTGAGTGTATATATGTGTTATTCTGACATATATATGCTGAGTGTATGCAAAATACATGATATGATTTATAATAAGAATTGATTCTATTAGCCGTCCTATTCCAGTAGTCATTCCCATCATACCCCTTATCCCCTAACTCAACAATTGCATAATATCCACATATACTTTATTTCAAGGTCTGACAGTTATTCCTCTAAATACATTGGTCATTACTTATAAAAAAGGAGAAAACTTACCCTGTTTGGATCTTTCACAATCACTTTGGGCCAAGACAAGACCTATTTAGTAAGGTACCAATGTCTTCTTATCAGATGCCAAGCACTTGCTGATTAGCTTTTACTATATGATTCAAGTTACACGTATGCGACATAACAAGATGATAAGCACATTCTCAAAACCTACGCATTTTTTTAAACGTACAGTTTATGTATTATTGTTTTTGCCTTCGAATACATCTTTTTTCTTTGCTTTAACTAAAATATTTGAAAGAAGAAATAATGCAGAACTACATGTGACTTACAGGAAGTGGATAAGTTGTGATTGATGCTTGCTGTATGTGGTTTACAAATGTCAGTACATTAGATTATTATTGTAAATAGCAGTTAAAATAAACTTTGGCTCTGCAGATGTGAGTGTTTTATTCTGATCGTCTTCAGTGAACTCCTCTTGGGTAAAGTGTTTTTGAGCTGCCCTTTGTAGACTCTCACTGTTTTTGACTGCTGCTAAGCTGCTGTACTGGTTCAGCGCCTGTCAAAGTGGATAAGAACTATGACCGATGATCTCCACAGATGCTATGTATTCTCAGATAGCTTAAAATTTCATCCACAGTCAACACACCATAGAATTTTCCCTCCAAGCAATGAAAGTTTATGAATGAAAATTACACTTCAAGACTTTAAAAATGAAGTTGGAACAAACTTAATGTACTAAAATGTGCGGGGGTCCAACGAGAATAATCTGATCTTTAGCAATAAATGTCATAAAATCCCTAACCAATAAATGTAGCCAAGATACAGTGTTTTTTTTGTTAAACTTTGAAGAAGCAATAAACACATTGAATGTAATGTTTGCTTTACAGGTCCTTTTATTTTAAGGGGAAGTATTTGTGTGCAGAATGTAACTCAACAGGTCCAAAGGGCAACAAGAGAAAATAGAGTAGCAAAAGGCACAGCATTTTATAAAGCAACAGGATGTGCTCTTGTAAGTGGAAATTAGTGATGGGACTAAAAGAATAAGGAGCTGCCATTATTAGATAAACAAACTGTAAATTTGGTAAGAGCATAATAGAGATTTGCAAATGTATATAAATAATGGTACCTACACTGTTAATGATGTTATAGATAAAAGGCTATATAATAATTTTTCAGCACTAAATTACTAAGAAGTGACAATACTCTAACAGGTCTTTGTGCCGGCCAGGGCAGGTCCACACTGAAGGTTTCACTGCGGTGCAAGATCCATGGCAAGTTTCTTCTGTATACACAAATCAACAGGGCTATTGTCATCTACATCTACTATCCTTAGAACTCATGGAAGATGCTGAAAGAGGCAGAGAGGCGTCCAAGCACTCTGCCAGTCGGTTCACACTATGACATCAGCAGCGATGACACCGCCACATCATAGTGTGCGCCGGCGAGTAGAGTGCATGGACGCATCTCTTTCCGCTCTGTTAAGAGCATTGGAGATGAGCATTGTACGTTAATTAATTTGGGGGACTACAGGGCATTTTATTAATGGGGGGCTGTAGAGCATTTCATTAGGGGGGCTGCAGGGTTTTTCATTAGGAGCCAGCAGAGTATTTCTTTAATGGAGGGGGAGGGCTACAGGGCATATCATTAATGGGTGGCTATAGGGCATTTCATTAATGAGGGGCTACAGAGCATTTCATTAGTGGAACTGCAGAGTGTTTTATTATTTGAGGGGCTGCAGGGCATTTCATTATTTGGGGGGATGAATCTGGAATTTCATTTCTAGGGGGCTGCAGGACATTTCATTATGTGGCTGCATGGGGCATTTTATTACTTGGGGAGACTGCTAGGCATTACATTACTGGGGGAGACTGTTACCGATGCATTTCCAACTCTAGGCCTATATTCAAGTCATTATGTTTTTGAGTTGTATGTGGTAAAATTAGGGGCCTCGCTTATATTAAATATATAATATATATACGGTAGCTAACATCTGATCATTATGCAGGTACAATGTTTTTCTAAGTAATTTATTACTGAGCAACTTAATTATTATATAGCAGCTTATCTACATCATCAACAGGGCAGGTACCATTATTTATATACCTTTGCACTTCTATTGGGAGAATACGTGGGTAGACCCCTTTTTGAGTACCAGCAATGTTTTTTTACCCAAATTGTGGATTTATAATAACAATGCTATTAAGACATTTATATATAATGGAGAATTGTGTGTGACACAAAAACAACCCTGAACATGACTGACTACAACCAAAGAAGTTATCAATGTTAAGAAATTGAATTGGATTGTACAACAATGGATAATAAAAGCTGGTGTCTACCAGTGTAGGTTGTAATATTAGTATCTAGATCAGTGGTTCTCAACATTTCTAATGCTGTGACCCCGCAATACATTTCCTCATGTTGCGGTGACCCAAAACCATGTACAAGAAAATAACGTCTATAAAAATGCACCATATGTACAAGAATATAATACTATAATACTGCCCCCTATGTACAAGAATATAACTACTATAATACTGCCCCCTATGTAAAAGAATATGACTAATATAATACTGCCCCTATGTACAAGAATATAACTACTATAATACTGCCCCTATGTAAAAGAATTTGACTACTATAAATACTGCCCCTATGCACAAGAATATAACTACTAGAATACTGCCCTCTATGTAAAAGAATATAACTACTATAATTCAGTATATAAATATACACATATTATTCAGTTTTTGCAAAAACGTAATAGAATCGCGACCCCTGTGTTTTGGTCGTTCGACCCACAGGTTGAGAACCGCTGATCTAGATTGTGATAACACACAACTGCCCCCTATGTACACACAACTGCCCCCTATGTACAAGAATGTAACTACTATAATACTGCCCCCTATGTAAAAGAATATGACTACTGTAATACTGCCCCTATGTACAAGAATATAACGACTATAAAAATGCACCATATGTACAAGAATATAATACTATAATACTGCCCCCTATGTACAAGAATATAACTACTATAATACTAATACTGCCCCCTATGTGCACAAGATATAACTACTATAATACTGCCCCCCTATGTAAAGAATATGCTACTATATACTGCCCCCTATGTACAATAATATAACTAACTTAAAATACTGCCGCCCCTATGTAAAAAGAATATTGACTATATAAATACCCTAGCAATTAACCAATCCCTTATGTACAAGAATATACTGACTATCATAGATATACATAAACCATATTATCCCATTTTTAAACTAACGTACATATCCCCCCTTTTCTGCTATAACTACTATATGCATAACCTGCCCCCTATGTAAAGAATATGACTACTATAATACTGTCGCCCTATGTAAAGATATACTACTTAATCACTGCCCCCTAGATGTACAAGAAGTCGTACTACTATCACTACTGCCCCCTATGTACACGAATATAACTACTATATCACTATCCCCCAATACTTTACAAGAATAATAACTCTATACTCACTCCCTATGTACAAGAATAACTACTATATACTCCCCTATGTAAACAAGTATACTACTATAATTGACGCCACTATGTACAAGAAATATAACTGCCAAATACTGCCTCCTAGTTCTAGTTCTCCCCCCTCCACTCCTACCCCCAGCGTTCTATGCAATCTATCCCCTGCTAGCCCCCATTCTATGTACCGACCTCTATGCCACCAATTTCCTAGTTTTACCCCCCCATCCCTTGCTTCTGAACCCATTTCTGGTTCCCAGCCCCGCTTCTTCACCCTACTTGTTTCTTCCCCCCGCTTGTCCCCCAGTTCCTGGTCCTCCCTTCCTCCTGCTGCCCCCAGTTCTGGTCCCCTCCCTCCTGCTGCCCCCAGTTCTGGTCCCCTCCCTCCTGCGGCCCCCAGTTCTGGTCCCCCCCCTGCTGTCCCCAGTTCTGGTCCCCCCCCCCTGCTGCCCCCAGTTCTGGTCCCCCCCCACTGCCCCCAGTTTTTGCCCCCCCCTCCTTCCCCCATTTGCATCGTCTCCCCTCCTTCCCCCCCAGTTGTAGTGCTTCCCCTCCTGCCCCCAGGTATTGTGCTTCCCCTCCTGCCCCCAGTTGTAGTGCTTCCCTTCCTGCCCCCAGGTATAGTGCTTCCCCTCCTGCCCCCAGGTGTAGTGCTTCCCCCTCCTGCCCCCAGGTGTAGTGCTTCCCCCCCTTCTTGCCCCCAGGTCTAGTTCCCCCCCTTCCTGCCCCCAGGTCTAGTGCCCGCCCTTCCTGCCCCCTCTAGTTCCGCCCCCCTTTCTCCCCCAGTCCATCCGTGCCACGCCCCTTTCTCCCACCATCTCGCCCCCGTCTCCCCCATTTCTCCGCCTTCGTTCCCCCAGTCTAGTTGCCCCCCTTCTTGACCCAGGTCTTGTGCCCCCCCTTCTTGACCCAGGTCTTGTGCCCCCCCTTCTTGCCCCCAGTTTTGGTGCCCACCCCCCTGCTTCAAGTTGTAGTTTCTCCTCACTATGAGCAGAACAGTCCTGTTCCGCGGGAGTCTGTATAGAGAAGAAGCTGGATGGTCATGTGATGATGACATCACCACAGGTCCTCAAGCTTCCCCTGTGTACAGAGACTGACAGGTCCTCAAGCAGTTTGTGCTTATTTCCCACATTTTATTCAGTTTTTGCAAAAACGTAATAGAATCGCGACCCCTGTGTTTTGGTCGTTCGACCCCCAGGTTGAGAACCACTGATCTAGATTGTGATAACACACAACTAAAGCCACATTAAGGTATTAATAGCTTACTTATTAACTATAATTGTAAAGTTTACTACTACTGTATTTGATATCAGTGAGGCAGCTGTGCCACTAATCTTTTAAAACCCTTGTAACTTTATGCTTCCTAGGAGACAGTGGTGTAGAATAATAACGCACTGGCTTTGGCATTGAAGATAATAACAGGATGCATGATGCTCTGTCTTGAAACATGGTAGGTGTGTGTGATGATGTGTAAAAGCAGAGCAAAGTCCTTCATTATAATAGTTTATTTGTTGTAAATGGAGTTTGTCAAATCATTTTATATGTTGAACATAAAAATGTACAGGATACAATGGAGCCATGTTTTTCACACTTGCATTGGTAAACATCTGTATTAATGGAATGTCTTAGAAAGGCAGGTTTTGCTGTGAAGTAGGTGTTTAAAAATTCATTTTAAAACCGTTTTATTGCAGACATGTGGAGCATGTCAAATTTTTGCACAATTATGTACCTATTAAATATGCCAAATAAGAGAGGAGGCTGATGTAAGCAAACACAAAATGCACAAATTGACTAAGCTTTAGGTCACAACTAAGAATCGTATCTACTAAATACTTTACATACATTTCTTCCTCTTTTCCTGAAATCCTTCCAATCCTTGCTGGAACCTGTCTAAGGATTGATCCTAGAAGAGATTGTTCCTTTTGTTCCCTGCATATATTAAGAAAGGTGCTACAAGCAGCAACTTCTTAAGATGAATTACAATTAAATTGCACCCTAAACGGAACAAGTTAAACTGTATTTGAGTTATTTTCCCTTTGGTTTCATGGAAGGGAATAGATGGGCAAATATATTTTGACCTGTTATTCTCTTGAGTCTAATATCTGCATGGACTAAAGAATCTCTTAAAGGCTTAGGCTTTCTAGTACAACATAAACAGAGGTTAGTGAAATAGTGGATCACATGAGAAATTATCCATTACAAAGCTTCAATGATGCCTAAGGGTACTACAGATTTATGAACATAATTCCACTTAGTTGCTCACAAAGGACATACTCTAGCTGTTTCTTTTAACATGAACACCATTTAACTCCAGTTGGGTAGCTTAACATTTACAATTTGTGTTTCAGCTTTCTGTACATTGTAGCACTGTATTCTGCACTGTTAAGGCATCACTTTTGGTTTCTACACTTTGTATGTAGGTTATACTTCTGCATATAAAATGTTTTATTTTCTGTATTGGTCTTTAGAATGTTATTTAATTTTAGATATTTTGTGACATATTACCAGTCGTTGCTTGTGTAGACATTCTTCAATGTGCAACCTAGAACATGACCAGTTTTCTAGCATGCAAGGCATGGATATCCAGGATGGAGAAGGGCAGGAATGCCTTGGCCTAACAGTTTTACTATGCCCCAGAAAACCTAGTTAGTATAGATTCTGGTAGCAGAATTATTAAAAACATCTTAATGATTCTGAGACACCTGGAACAAATGTGGCAAATAATTAAAGCATTACTGTAAAGTAATAGTGATTTTACCAAATTATTATATGTGATTCCCCTTTGAAAACAAACAGAACAATGCCTACTTTGTGCTGCTCACCCATTTCTTTTCTGTTCTGAAAGTGTTTGAAAAGAAATCTTTCTCGCCAGAGGTGAAGTGGGCGGAGACTAATGTCTGTCTGTCTATGCCCTCAAGCTGAGGCCAGTTAGCTTACCCACAGATCCCATAAAGCCGTGTGTTCTTTCTCAAAGTAATTTAGCATTAAATCCATTTAGTTTCACACAAGTAAATCCATTTAACACTAAACAGTGCATATACAGGATGAATATGGTGACTAGCCCGGCAGCTTACATCACATGGAGGAGCAGGGAACATGTAATAAGTGGATGAAATCATAAGTACATGAAGTCTATAGCCTGTACTGTGTGAGCACTAAGGGTTAATAGCTTATCTGCACAGAGCTGATACTGCCGATGACAAGGTGGGGGAAGGGAGCAGCATGAGGAGAGGACAGACAGAGAAAGTTTTGTAGAATCACAGACTGGGATAGGGGGACTGAATGGGAACAGGGTAGATCTTGTACCTCACTATTCTGTGCAGGAGACATCTGTATCCACTGTTATGAACACATCCAGCTCTGCTGCATACACAGAAATTTCTGTCCCATGACCTCCTCCTCTGTGTGCAGGGAGAAGCAGCTCCTCCCCTCTCATGAAACCTACTAAGAAACAAAGTATAAACAATAAAAGTACGCACTCCAGGGCTTATCAGCACATGGAGAGGAAGCAGCTATTGCAGCACTGAGGAAATTTGAGAGGATAGCAACGAAACTACTGAATACTGTATAGGTTACAAAGATAATAGGCAAAGATGTTTTACATCCCAAGAGCTATTGATTTGTGGAAATAAAAACCTTTACAGTTACTCTTTAGGCACAGTGAATCAGGTGTTCTCTTCATTCGTCAGAAATACATGCAATATATCGATACTCAGTCTTTGTCAAGCATGCATGACAAAGACCGAGAGTCAAAATGTTCCATGTGTTGCTGACGAATAAAAAGAACAGCTCAGTCACTTGATTACAATGGAATGCTGCTGCTTTTTCCTCAATTGTATTTTCCTGGAGCCATGCAACAGGAATCTTTCTGCTGTGGGCACCCACCACATTGTAAGCAGACCCAGATAGGGCAGTTTTGAATGATGTCTCAAACTTTGTTTTTCTGGGCAAATAATTAAGACCAGCACACAATAAATCATCCTCAAGGTCTTAGCACCAGCTACAAAGTGCAAAATGCACCGTAACCATGCAATTATTTTTTCTTGCTACTTCATGAATTATATTTTTCTATAATATTATTTGCTAAATAATTAGGGACATGAAGTATATATATATATTGGGGTGCTGCATTATAATACATATATATCCTGTAAATGTATTACAGGGGGGTACTGTATATAAATTTCAGGGCAGGATATATATTTATTAGAGTGCCATATATAAGAGAGGTGCTATAATTATGTATATAGGAGGTGCTTCATATAAGGTGAGGTACTGTATATGTATTACAGAGATGCATTATATATATATATTGGGGTGTTGTATTATACAGCACCCTAATATATATATACAGCACTTCCCCATATATACAGTCCCCCCTAGTTCATCTAAAGCACCCCTTTATATACTACACCCATATAAATATACAGGTTTCCCCTTATATACAAAAATGCAATTGTCAGTACTCTACTCCATAACAGGCTCTTATTCACATTCGGCAATGAGGAATCTCACAACCCCTTTGTTGGGTTAGGAATAACCCTTATATACCATTAAATTTATAATAATAATATTAATAATAATTCTTTATTTATATATAGAACCTCTCAGTTAGATGTTACAGTTCCCCCTATTAAATTTATATTTAGCCCCTAGTGCAGCTCGTCTTCTAAAAAGTGCCCCTAGGCCATAATATAATGGCGGAAATTTACTTTTTGTCTTGCCCAATTATTCTGGTGTAGTTTGCACATAAATACATGTGCAAACTGCGCTGCAACACAACACTCTGCGCCGAAAGGGCCGCTCTGGTGTGCATTTGCAATGTCCGCCATCAGGAAGTCCTGATATAATTGTGGTGCATGACCACTAAATTAAGTGGACTGGAAAACAGCTGCACTCAGTTTAAGCGTTATCAACGCAGTAAGGGTGCGCCAAATTTTTGAAGACCGTGTGTTGGTCTTGTTCACAATTTTTATCGGCCTGTCAGTTGAAATAAAATGTGGCATCTGGATATGAGCAAGACCAAAGAAAAGCTTTCTGATTATGTGCTCCATGTAATCCAAGGCATTGACACTTGACATACTATAGTCTAATTTATGTTCTTGTCAATTTCCATTATTCACTGACCTCGAGGACCCATAAACATATATCTGTTTTACTTGTGAAGGTCAAACTACTCTTTTGAACATATGCAGTGTAAAGACAAATGCAAATGTGTTTATCTTTTCAGTAACTAACCCATTACAGGCAGTCCCCGGGTTACATACAAGATAGGGTCTGCAGGTTTGTTCTTAAGTTGAGTTTGTATGTAAGTCGGAACTGTATATTTTATCATTGTAATCCCAGCCAGAACTTTTTTGGTCTCTGTGACAATTGGATTTTAAAAATGTTGGCTTGTCATAAGAATCAATATTAACCCGAATGCTTCATTACATACACATTTGATAACTGTTTCAGCTGTTTATTGTAGCCTAGGACTAAAGTACAAGAAATTACCAATATCCAGAGGTCCGTTTGTAACTATGGGTCGTATGTAAGTCGAGTGTTCTTAAGTAGGGGACCGCCTGTATTTATCGGTTATTCATCTTATTGTCATCAAACATACAGTATACCTATACCCACCTGAAAATGCTAAGGTGAAACATATGTTATGTTATGTTGTTCACCACCTGACTGTTATTTATCTTTGGTGTATTGAGCTATCCAGACATGTATTTTTATATGCTCTATAAAATGACTAACATGAACTTTATATTTAATTCTATACCGGATACTATGGCCCAGATCTATTAAACTGGCTGCACTTGTGTCTGACTTTGCACTAGAAAGAATGGCTCACGTTTACTAAGAACAGTGAAAACTGCACTATACACACTTTGTCAGTGTAGTGTGCAGAGGGCGCCAGATTCATGATTTCTGGCGCACGTTTTTCATGAATCTGACATCCCTTGCACTGCTCAAACAGAGTGCACCACTCATTTTTGGTGCACCTTTAACATAGGGTGTTGCGATACAATTCTGTCGGACTTTGCATGTTAAATCCAGTGCACTGTACGACCGACGCGGCCGATGCGGCTACTGGGGCGTGGAGTAGCCGGGCAAGAGGCTACACAGCGCGGCTACTCCACGCCCCAGTAGCCACGTTACTCCTCCTACCCTGTGTGTGCGGTGCGTAGCATCCGCCAAGCCAGAGTTCTGCGCATGTGCAGTAGCTCCGGCCTCGGAGCTGTGGCTGCTCAGCCGCGGACCTGCGTTTTGCCCATGCGCAGAATGCCAGCATGTCGGGCGAGGGTGCGCAGGTACGAGGAGCTGTGCGCGGAACACACAGGGTAGGAGGAGTAACGTGGCTACTGGGGCGTGGAGTAGCCGCGCTGTGTAGCCTCGTGTCCGGCTACTCCACGCCCCATTAGCCTCATAGTAAATTTACATATTAGGGGAATAAAGTTTATTAAAAGTTAGCGGGACGTGAGGATTAGCTCTAAAAAGAGCTCTCCTCACGTCCCTTACATCCACCTACCACCTGATCTACCTTTATAGGTAGAATCGTGGTGGTAGGTGCCCTTTAAGGAAACACAGTGAACACAGTAAAGAACACATTGCAGATGTTTCCATACATCTGCTAACTTATCAGAAGACATGAGTACAGAATACAATAGTATGTGAAGAACAATATGTGTAAAGAACACATTGCATATGTTTAACACGGGTCATTCTCCTTTTTAAAGTTCCACGAATATTCCATTGAATAAAATAAAAGAAGAAACAGGACTAACTTCCTTATTTCTCAATAAAATGACACATTTTATTGGTCCCCTTGAAAAATGCTCTGGTCTCCCTTTGACTTCAATGAAGTTCGACTCGAGTAACGAGCACTCGAGCATTTTAGTGCTCGCTCATCTCTAGTTTGCATCATTTTTGTGTGGCGGTTACACTGTGCAGACAAGACAGAAAAATGTGCACCTAAAGGGGCGTGTTAGTGTTTAGTCAGAGTTTGCAACACATTTAATACAGCGACACGGCAGAACTGTGTTGTATATAGGTTTATGTATGAGATTTAATATGACCATTGTGTAATAATAAAAATATTTCATTCTCTGATACATTGCTGCTTTTGTTTTTGGTGTAAGTAAAGATGTAACAGGTGAATGTTGTCTACAAAGCAAATGCCGAATCCCCATCTTCTAAAAATGAAGCTTGTAACTTTTTTTGTTATTTCTTTTTTATACCTTGTGTCCTAGATCAAGTCCATAAACTTTCTATGTATTTTGCGTGTCTATTGCTCTCTCTAGTGGTTGATGCCTAATTGGATGCATCACCAATTTGGGTATGTAGAATGTTTTTTGAGAGGCTAGAAATGTTTTTGTCACCAAATTTGTGTTTGCCAAACTTTTCTTTGACTATTGTGATTGGACTGTCTACTTACTGCACTTGACATAATGATATGTAAGCGAGGTAAACTCAAAATTGGTATTCAATTGATGAGGGAATGTTGTGAGTAGGTACATTCTACTACAAGAACTCAAAGTATTTTATCACATGAAGATCAAGCAATCCGAACACAATCTTGTATTGTATTGAGGAGCTGCTACTTTTCTAAGATATCCCAATTTCTGACACTTCAGCAGTCAGCAATCCTCTTACAATCCTGGTAGAATCATGTCATATGCCACAACTCCTTCGGCCGACTAACAGCGAAAACTACTGATCAAACAGTAGAAGCTAATGGAAACTATGAAATGTCACTTTTCCTCCATTCTGGCGGTCCAATTTAATTTGTGCCAAAAAAAACCCAGATCTATTGAAATGTGATTAAAATTTATGTATTTTGGTGCTTTTTTTACAATAAAACTTTTAAAGGGGATTTCCACTCTCACACAGTTATCGTTGCATTTTAATCACAGGCATCTGCCTGCTCTCCATTCCCAGGTATGGGCACATGTGGAGACACTCGAGCAGAGTGCTGCCACAGCTCTGGATTGCATCTGCGTGGCACCAGGGACAGAGGGAAGAGGGCATCCAACAGCTGAAATGTGGCCTCCATGGTGCTGGCAGCTCCTAGCACCAACACGGATATAACACGCCCCCTCCTTCTCCATGGCACCAATGCTATCCTAACATAATACACCTCCCATAGGCCCGAACAGTCCATCACAAGTCCGGTGTATTTCATAGGCACCATAGGATAGTTAACCACCTACTGAGACTGCAAACATCTAGTATTGAATCACCAGATTACATTGGAGTGCTTGGTCTGTTGCAATAGAGCGCCAGAACCTGCTGCACACAGTACCTGACCCGGACACTGAAATGTCATGTCTGGTACCAGCAAAAATTTAGAAAGCCCTGTAAAGCACATAATTATGTTTATGAAATGTATTGATTGTAATGTCTTTATGTTAAGTTTATGTTAAGTGTATATAACATTATTCCTGAGCACTATGCCCATAAGAATTCCGTTTCCCCCAAGGGGATCAACAAAACTGTATCGTATTGTATCGTAAGAAAACGTTCAATTGGTTTCAGACAAAGTAAATAAAGCAGAAGGAATGGCCCAACCAATCACCTGACCTGAATGCAATAAACAATCTATGGAAGGATCTACACTCACCGATGCGACTTTATTAGGTACACCATGCAGTACGGGTTGGACCCCTTTTGCCTTTAAGAAGTGCCTCAATTCTTCGTGGCATAGATTCAACAAGGTGCTGAAGCATTCCTCATAGATTTTTGGCCCATATTGACATGATGGCATCACACAGTTGCCCGCAGATTTGTCGCTGCACATCCATGATGCGAATCTCCCCTTTCACCACATCCCAAAGATGCTCTATTGTATTGAGATCTGATGACTGTGAGGCCATTTGAGTACAGTGAACTCATTGTCATGTTCAAGAAACCATCTGCGATGATTCCAGCTTTATGACTGGCGCATTATCCCTGCAAAGTAGCCGTCAGATGTTGGGTACATTGTGGTCATAAAGGATGGACATGGTCACACCAATACTCAGGTAGCTGTGGGCATTGCAACGATGCTCAATTGGTACCAAGGGGCCCAAGAAGTGCCAAGAAAATATCCCACACCATACACCACCACCACCACCTGCATCCGTTGATAGCATGAGGATACCCATGGCCTTTCATGTTGTTGATATGGCCAAATTCTGACCTCCATTCGAATGTCGCAGCAGAATCGAGACTCATCAGACCAGGCAACGTAATTTTCCAATCTTCTACCTTCATTTGCTGATGCTTGCAAATTGTAGCCTCAGTTTTCCTGTTCTTACTAAGGAGTGGCATCCCAGTGTGTCTTTGCTGCTGTAGCCATCTGCCTCAAAGTTTTCGACGTACTTGTGCGTTCATAGATCTCTTCTGCCTACTGGTTTATGGTGGCGATTTGATCACCTGTTGCTTTCTATTAGCGTCGAACCAGTCGCCCATTCTCCTCTGACCTCTGGCATCACAAGGCATTTCCGCCCACAGACTGCCGCTCACTGGATTGTTTTTTTCTTTTTTGGACCATCTTGTAAAACCCAGAATGGTTGTGCTGAAAATCCCAGTAGATCACAGTTGTTCTGAATCTCACCACCCCTTCTGGCACCAACCCACCATGCCACGTGTGCAAGGCACTCAAATCAACCCTTCTTTCCCGTTTCCTCCCACACTGATGCTCGGTTTAACTGCAGGAGATGTCTTGACCAGTCTACGTGCCTAAATGCACTGAGGTTGGCCCGCCATGTGAAGGCTGATTAAAATTAAGTGTTAACGAAGGCACTTGACAGGGGTACCTATAAAAGTGCGGTTGAGTGTAAATCTCACCAGTTCATAGACGAGCCCATTGAACCTCAGGTGCTTGTTTGGAAGAGGTCCAAAATGTCACTTGAGCAAATGAAGAGAACAGTTTCTTCTCCAACAGGAGAGGTTGCTTTCAGAAGTTTGTTCAATACTTTTCCCGTGTGCTTTCTCATCATTACACATAACTTTGTTTATGGAAATCTTTGCAAGTGTTGATTGGTTGGATTGTTTTTAGGGGTGTAACTACAGTGGTAGCAGCCATAGCATCTCGCTTGCTTGCTAGTTTAGGGACCTGTCAGTCCCAAAAATCATTACACATTCCTCGCTCAAGGACATTACTTATGGGAGATAATGTAATGCCAAACAGAGGCATCCTTACAGTAGTTTTCCTTAGAGTGTAAAATATGGACAAGCAGTGGTGCAGAGCATGGTCTAAGAAGAAAGGTTTAATTTTTTAGTGGCGCAAAATAGAATACATTTTTTTTTGCAAATTGTTTTTGATGATTTCACTTATTATACTGTAAAAAGATCAAGCCAAGTAAATGATTGGTGAACGTTATTAAATGGGAAGGGAAAACGCAACTATCATGAAGAACTTATGGATTTCATATTAAGTAGAGCCCAAACAGTTGGCAGCCTTGAAAATCTTGCTTTCACATAGGTTAAACACAGGCAGACTGATAACAGTATGTCAGTTGCAGCACCACCTGCTCTTTAAGACACCAAATTAGAAGACCTGTTTCAGAGGAGCAGGACCACGTGAATATATGTTGTTCCATGTCATTACATGGGGTTGTATATGTCATACAGTATAAGCAGGGGCAAAAGACTGCCATGAGCCCTGGGCTGTATGAATATTATTCCTGCTTCATATGCAGTTTCAGGACCTTTGGAGGGGCTTCAATGGTCTGAATGGCACAATATTTAAAGGGAACCTACCACCACAATCTACCTATAAAGTAATCGGTGTAAGTGGATCAATAGAGGGTGCAGGATACCCTTTTAAGGGCTCAACCTCACATCCCCACAACTGTTTCGATAACTTTTATTATCTCTATATGTAAATTTTGTTAAGCGGCTACTGGTAGCCTCTTTACCCCTCCTACCCAGAGCTGCACAGGCGCGAGCCTGCTGTTCTGCGCATGCACAGACAGCAGGTTGGTCGGAGGAGGGCGTGGGAGCTGCGTGCCAAAGATTGTGGGTACTGGGGCGTGGAGTAGCCGCGCCGTGTAGCCTAGCGTGCTAACCTCCGCCCCTAGCCCCGCATAAAAAAATTACAATAGAGATACTATAAAGTTACTCGATAACAGCTGTCGGGGACTTTTCGATATGTTAGCCTTTAGAGGGGCTATTCCTAATGTCCGTATTGAGCCACCCTACCACCCAATACACCTTTATAGGTAGATTTGTGGTGGTAGGTTCCCTTTTAATGGGTTAAGGTCATTCTCAGTATCAAATTTGGTGGGGGGTTTGGCTGGCCATGGGCCCCCTAGAAGACTTGGACCTGGGTGCCCAAACCACCTATATTATAACCCACTAGTGAGGACTACAAAGGACATTACCCCGTTAAGCCAAAAAATGGGAAGGGGGTTAACATGAAGTGAATATTTTTATAAATTTAGTTGAAGAGAGTCATCCTTCCCGGATATACTAAAGCAAGGTCTCACTGCCGCATAAATGGAAATAAGTTTGGACATCAACCATAAGTAAATCCTGAATGGCAGTGTTCCTTTAGTAACTAGAGATATACGTTTCTCCAATTGGCGAGTGCAACACCACTGTTAACCCCTTCACGCTCTGCGCCGTCTCTACTGCGGCGAGGTACAGGGAATGTAATGAAGAGGGCTCACGGCTGATCCTCTTCAAACCACGGGTTGGGGTTGTGCATATGGCAGCATACCCCCACCGCTAATAACCGCGGGTGGTGCTGTGCACCGATCGCGGCTCATTAACCCTTTCATTGCCGCCGGCAAAGTCGCCGTGCAGCATTTAAAAGATTCGGTTTGACCCAAGGCTACTTGGCTCCTGCAGATTCGTTACAATGAGTCCAGTGGCTCATTGTAAATTGGAAATGAGCTGCAAAATGCCATATATTGCACATAAAAAAACTATTGCAACATAGGTTAGGAACGATCTGACCATCGGGTTAATGTAAGTATTTCTTAGTGCTAGAAATAGTGAAAAAAAAAGTTAAAAAATAAAAAAATGTATAAAACTTTAAAATTCAATCACCCCCCTTTCCCTAGAACTGATATAAAACATAATAACAGTAAAACACAGACCACATTGTATCGCCGCCTGTCCCAAATGCCGATCTATCAAATAAAAAACGGTATGGCCGGCAGTGACCTCCGAGATGGGAATGGCGCCCAAAGTCCGAAATTGCACTTTTACACTTTTTACATCACATAAAAATGGAATACAAAGATCAAATGCCCACCACAGACCTCAAATGGTAGCGGTAGAAAACTTCGGCTCTTTTGCAAAAAAATGACCTCCTCCTTCCCTCCAAGCTCCGTGACAACTGAAGTATGAAAAATTTTTTAGCGTCAAAAAATGTATTGTCTTTTTTTTGTACACATCGTTCCCTCCTCTACCCCCTCCCCTTTTCCCGTCCCAGAAAGTGATACGTTGCCACGGACTAACCCTAGGAAACATCACTGGGCTAGGGAAGAACGCTTGTGCGTATTCACTGCGATCATACGAACCGTAGAATAAAGCTGAGGTTAATTTTGTGACGCACAGTCAAAGTTAAACGTACTAGAACTGAGCCACAATTTTTCCACATTTTGGAATTTTCTTTTCAGCTTTGCAGTACACGGCATGTTAAATAAATACATTACGGGAAAGTCAAAATTTGTTAATGCAAAATAAGCTCTCACACAGCTCTGTACACATAAAAATGAAAAGTTATGGATTTTTGAGAGGTGAACGAGAAATGAGCGAAAAACCCTGCGTCCTTAAGGGGTTTAACAAACAAAAAAGTGGAGACTATTGTAAAACACTGGACTAATCTCAAAATAGCAAACGCCACCCAGTTAAAATAAAACCAATTGGTCTATTGCATAAAATAAGAGAGAGGAGGCGGGACCTACGACAGATGAAGTGATTAAGAAACGTAGATGCATAATTGGTTGATTTTGTATAAACCACAATTTTTTTTTGTTTATAGCACTTTTTTAAAGGTCATTTGTCCTAGAGAGTCAGTTATAAAGATTGTTTTTAAGAAAATAAGATTTTGAACGTCTTGTAAGCAATTATGCAAATTTGGGACAACCACTTGATTAACTATTAATTTTGTATTTATGATCACCATTCAATTCTATGCAATTAGCACTTATTACCTCATTATGGTGCTATGTATTGCACTATAAATTTGACAAGACCTTACTTAGCATACACTTTGCACTTTGCTCCTGGTTAGAATGTGGCCATTAGACTTTTTCCTGTCTCTTCTTCTATTGGGCTAAGCTTAGCGAGATTGATGCCATAAGTTGAATATGTGATTGGCAATATTAGTCACAGAAAAGAATATCTTCAACTATACGGCTGTTTACTGACTCTAATGTGAAAAAACATTAATTTGAATTATTTGTAGCTTCAGTGTGGGTCCCATTTAATAATTATCACCAAACAGCTATCTGGTTGTAATTGCTCAATGGAGATCCTTTTCTGGTCAGACCACTTTTCATTTAGAGAGCTAGAAGGAATGTATAGAAAAGGAAATAAATACATTGTAGTGATATTCTTTCCGCAATGTTATTTAGCATTTAATTGTACTATAACTACAGTCTCATAGTTATATTTAAAATCCAATAAGTGAATGTTCATGAAATAGAGCACAGGTAATGTGTTTATTTATTTTTATAAAACGATCTGCCTACACCACCTGTTAGTCTTCTTGGTTGATGACCGAACGCATTTGTCACTTTTTGTGGAAATAATTTTCATGCATATTTATTCTCAGTCTCCAATCTCTTGAACTTCTAAGAAGTTTCTAAGTCTTTTCCTGGGAAAGCTGAGTGCTGTCATTTTAAAGCTCAGTTTTATATCAGTTGTGGGTTCAATAAAGGTGACTGAGTCAGTCCAGCTGCTGCGGCTCCGTCCAGGAGCTCCACTATTTTTTGCTCCCACACCGACGTTTCTGATTTACCAATCCCTTGACACTTTGTTGTCCCTACCTCTGTTTGGGATTGCTATTTCTTCACGTTTATCTGACTCTTCTTCATTTTTTGACTACCTTTGGCTTATCGTCCTGTATCGTACCATCTCAGTTTGACCCACTATCCTGACCCCTATTTTGTCGTCTGTTATGTCCTTTTGGTTTGTTTTTCATCTTTTCTATGCACTTACACAGAAAATAATTGTTTTCTAGTTGTTCTTGTGGCAAGCACAGCATGGTCAATCATGTAGGAGCTGTGGATAACTCAATTACCCCTGTTTGCGATTTTGCTATTGTCATCACTGTATATCGACTCTTCTTAGATTTTTTGACCACCTTGTCTATTATACTGTACCGTACGACCATTTTGGTTTGACCCGTCTAGCCTGACCACTCTTTGTCCGTCTGTTTTCTTCTGGTTTTTTTGTCATCTTTCTGAGCACTTAATCAGAAAACGGATTGTCTTCTAGTTGTCCTATTGGCAGCACGCATGGGCACTCAGGTAGGTATCTGGATTGTTGTGGTAAGCTTAGGGTTACACCCCTTTTTCTACTACTTTTGATGATTCCACTTCTATATCTGATCAGTTTTTCCTACATCTTGATCCTAGTCATGCAGCTGAGAATGTAGAAAGTTTATGTACTGTAATGAACTCTGCATGTTACATGAACATTCCAGCGCCTTTTCTTCATCGGCTTATAGTTCCCTTGTTGCCATGGACACTTACCAAAGCATTACCTTCTTTAAGAAATTGATGAATTTTGTGGAGGTCAAAACCACTTGCTAAATGCAAAGAAAGTCCCCGAAACTTAAAAGATGAATATTATGGATTCTTGATACTTAGTATTGATTGATATATATTATATAGTATATATATTTGATATATATTTTGTTTTTTGAATATAAGAATAACTTTTTTAAATTTAATAATAGTTTTTCTCATCATAACCAAGTGCCTATGACATGTTTCTATTCATTCTTTTATGTAGAATTCCACTATTTTCATAGTCATAAAAATGGCTTTCCAAAAAAAAAAAAGGTAAAGGGAACACTTGAACAGTAGGGAGGCACAGACCACGGAACTGGAGTACGTACACCACTTAAAGGGTTATGGTGTAATGGGGGCTAAGTTAATGAAGACTAGTAGAACAAGGACTGGAGACATGAATTACTGGAAGCAACGTTAAAAGTTTATCAAATGCACAAAGAAGGGAACATAATACACAGAGTGGGGAGGAGGGTTAAGGGGCCGATCTTTGTAACTTTGCCTCGGCACCTATTAGTTGTTCTGCTCTGCTTAGGATGCCATTTAATTTGGCATATGTACACATTTAGTGCTATCGGCTATCACAGAGGAAAAACTACAGAACAGCTGTTTCTGCTTTTACTTACCATATTTTAATAAACTATAAGTTTGGCATTATTCCTACACAACCTTGGGAACATTTAGAATACAAAACCACACGGAAAGCAGTTAGTAAAAACTGTAATAATAGTTGGTTTACAGGCGATGGATGTCATGCTGTGTGCTGGATAGCTTCTTTTCTTACGCCTATAGTCAGTATCCAACCGATCACAGGAATGTGTGACTACTTGTGAGCAGAGTTACCAGGCGTAGCCATTTAGATACTGTATTACACTGGCCTGGATCGCTGGAACTTTAAATTTAGTATTAGTATAGATCTATGATGAATTTTAGTTTTCTGCCTATTCAGGCTGTTATAAATTTGTTTTTGACTAACTGCTATCTCTTCTAACGATATAATACTTTCATGACCACAGGTCATTGGTATTTGATCCAGGTAATATTTTGCTGTTCTGTTCTTTGGAACAGCTTTACATATCATAATAACTTTTTATTTTTTATTAATAACTGTTTTTTGACCACAGACCATGACTAAAAATGTAAAAAAATTATCTTTTTGGTCAATTATTATATTAAAAATATGTCAATCTGTCACTCAGGTGCAGCTGGCAGATTCAGTATGCATCTTCATCTTCACTGTCATCTCTGTCCTCCTTACAGATCCCTCTTCCTTCTCCTTATCATATTGCCTTCAATGACAGGCTGGATTTTGGACACACCCTAGAACAATACTTCTGGTTAACTTCATGGGTGAATTTAACAGGTGGGACTGTGAGCTGTATTTGAACACATACTCTCAACATATTATATTAAGGGGAGGTCTCCTCTTTAAAATTACACCAAATATTATGCATTCTATGGGAACCGACTAAATAATAACGAGACATTGGGTGATAACCCATCCCAGTTTCCCCTGCCTGATTGCCTCACCATACCCTAAGACCATAAGAGACAAATAGAAGATGTTTCCACTTGTGCCAAGTGCTAAACATAAAGACAGGCAAGAAAAATACAACAAAGAAGATTGTAGCGAGGCCGGTCAGGAACCAGATGACAACCAGTTCCGTAAAATCACAGGCACACAATAGTCAAAAAACAAACCAAAAAGTCAGAATAGCAGGAGACAGAGATTAGAACACAAGATCACGTAGCTTACTAAATAATCTTTAGCATACCCTTTCGAGGTTGGACACAATTGATACAGAGTCGCGGACATAGTTATTGGTATCATAAAAACGCTAAATACCATCTAACATATATTAGACTTTATTAGATATTAAAGGTATATGAATATGGCTCAGAATATTCCCGTATATGCCGCGATAGACGACTGGGCGATAAGACGACCCCCAACTTCTGCCCTAAAAATATAGAATTTGGTATATACTCACTGTATAGACTACCCCTCTCCCCAATGAAAAAGTCTGCTTAAAACTTTGCAAAAAACTAGAGAGTAAGTGCCTGGGATCATAACCTGTAGCTGCGATATGTAAATGAGATCCTATTCTTTCTGTAAATGCCGCCTGTGACCCCCAGCTCTGTGACGCCGACCGCTGTGACCAGGGCGGCTTGCATTAGCATACGGCGCGTACTAACCTCTCTATGACTGTGAGAGGCGACTGCGCGCATCGCGGCTGTCCCAGGAAGCGCTCTCTGCGCGCTGACGGGAAAAAAAACACCTCACGACAGTGCGGCCCCCTGTATATCCGGCGTATAAGACGACCCCCCACTGTATCCATTATTTTAGGGTAAATTAGTCTTAATACGCCCATATATACATAGTATTTTCCTTAAAAAATATTGCCCTGCTTTCGTACATCCAAAAAGCTACATAAAACAGCTTTTTTTCAATTAACCTGTAATCTTTTTCTTACAACCATTGTAGGCATATTTTTAATGCAAAACAACACTGCAGAAGCACAACCAACATCAGCCAACTTTAAAGTGATGATAGCTTAGGGAAAAATATTTGTAAATCCACCATTGCACCTGAAAAATTGTCTCAACAAAACAGATTAAAAGCTTTCTCTACTACTGCCACACATGCAATGGCTTATGTAGAGAAACTCCATGCTCAGTCACTGCGTAGAACGCTAACACCTGCAACAATCAATCCAAAAAATTACAATATCAGCCCATTGCTGCTTGCTTGAGAGTTCAGTTTAAGTAACAAAGACATCAATTGACCCACATTGCCTTGCCACACCCGTATGAACCTTCAACTGTGGTTTGCTCCTGTACTACCCAAGCTTAAGGTTGAAAAAAATGACTGCGGGTGAGGCTTTTAGTTTCTTTCTCTTCTTGCTGTTATCTGTGGTTTGGGATAGGGACAGGGTTGTCTGCTGTTATTCTTTAACAGTATTGGGGGGGGGTTCCAGCTCTTGTGAAGCATAATGATATACATATTTCCACTGATATTGAGATTGTCCATTAGCTCACTTTCTTGCTTCTTTGTGGTCCACTCCTTAGTTTGTGAGGCTACACTCACTATTGTGTTTTGCTGGCCGTAGACCTTTGAGATGGACTTCATCAGGTGTTTTGTTACTTCGTCAGTTTCTCTGTTACCTCTTTAGTCTGGCTTGAAGTCCCTTGGTTGCTACATGCTTGAAATTGATCATACGGACCACTTGAAGTGATTTGGATGAAAACTCAAAATGTAATACATTATATAGATGTATTATCAAAAAGGGTTGCTCAATTTTGTATTTCTGTAAACTAGTTTCAGATCCCGAAATTCCCTGTTGGTGGAGACTTGTGGGACCATTTCTGTTTAGGTGTTGTCATTGAGTTCAGAGGTAAATTAAAAAATTCTTGTTTTATGCACTCGATATCAGCTATATACAGTATGTCTCCCATTTAGTGATAATACTTGATCTGTTTTTAAATGGTTCACCTGTGGCTCCTCCCATGAACCCAACGACAGAGTCACCTACGTAAGAGTCGTCTGCCGAGTCAGATAATACTCCACTGCTGTTACACCCTAACATAGACAATGTTAGTGTACCAAGAAAATTTTGGGGTTCCTAGGTTTTCCTACCTGTACATTTGAGCTTCCTTTTGTGATGATTTCATGTGGCCCCCAGATCAAGCAATCCATTTTCTTCTAAACAATTCAGATTTGTGGGGAGTGCAGCATAAAATCATTTATCTCCACCTGTTTTTTTTTGCATCCTACCACATACCCTCTATGGTCCAACGACTATAGTACCTCCTTAGTCCCACTCGGCTTTATTAAAATACGTTATTTTTCTGTAATGATTTTATCATCTGTGATTTAAATAGAGGTTTTTTTGTTACATATATATCCCCAAGATGTATTGCAGATCCAATACACACACCCATTATAAACAAAACTATAAACATAGTTCTCTAAAATTTAAAGTGACAGTATAGTCTAATTGTGCAACATTCATAAAAACCATGGCCCACATTTATTGAAGCCCCTGCACTGATTTGTTTTAGTCCAACTGCTTACACATTATTTAGTAAGTTGTCCAGACACAAATGCCACTATACCAGACGCAACCAAAATTCTGCTTGAAAGGAGGTTCTGGTGCATATTCATAATGTGGGCGCCACATTTATCATGCAGTGTCCAATAGAATGGTCCCTATGTTAAAGTGCACCACAAACTGGTGGACTCTGTCCAACCGTGCAGGTGGTTCCAGATTCATTAAGAACAGCCCAATTCATGAAATCTGGCGCCCTCGCACCTCTACAGGCAAACTACACATAGCAGTTTGCTCTATTTTTTGATGTGTGGCGCAAAAGGGAGAATAACCACATCCTGTTGTTGTGGCCAGGAATTGCGAAATTTTCAGAAAATTCACATATCCACAAATACTACTGTAAACTAAAATACTACACAATAAATCATATATTATTTGTAAAAGGGCATTGTAACACAGCAAAAAACAATAAGTTGTTTTTAGTGGTCATAAAACTTGTCTCACTTAGTCCCTTTTAGTAAAATCCTGTAGCTAATTGGACCCTTTGGCACCACAGGCTGAGTGAATTTAATCTTCTTGTGTCCTCCATTAGTGGTTCCATCCCATACTTACTAGAAGGCATACATTGATTTTTTTTTTTACATCCAATCATGGCTGACATTCATTTCTTGGTTTTATGGCTTTGGAAGAAAGCTTTTTATCCCATGCTAAACCTGAGGAGGCAGTAATCTTGAAGAAATAAATCTTTAGATTTCTTGATTGAGAGAACCTTCGTCACATGATAAAAAAAAAAAAAAAAAAAAAAAGACTACATCAATTCTGATCTGGAGTGGAACTGAAGTGGCTCAAGTGGAAAGCTTTTTTGATAAAATATTGCTTTTATTTTGTTAATGTCGAGGAGAGTCCCATAAGAAATGTATAAGAAACTTTGTAGGGTTTTATCTTTCAGTGTGTTTTTTCTCTAGACCTTGGTGAGTCTTAAAAACTTTCTTTTCAGATTTTTCTTCAGTTGAAATAAAAAATTTTGTAATGTACTTGGGGAAATTCCTCATATCCTCTCATATGAGCCCTCTCCTACCAGATAACTGCTAATTTAAACTGGTTATTCCATGAAGACATACAGTAAGGCCATAACTATTGGCAACATTTTTTGAATTTTGGTTTTGCATTACAAATGAATTTTGAAAACATAATTTAGATGCAGTTGAGTTTAGACTATCACTTTTATTCAGTAGTTTAAACAAAATGATTTAATCAAACCCCTTAATTTCTGGGCTTAAAGTAGTTGGACAAATTAAATATTGTAAATAAAATGTTTAATTTCTAATACTTGGGTGAAACCGTTTGTTGGCAATTACTGCCTAAGACTTGTACCATGAACATCACAGGCAGCGGTGTTTTTCTTCCTGTTATGCTCTACCATGCCTTTAATGCCGTGGTTTTTAGTTCTGTTTGTGTGTGGGCAGGGCTAACTTGAGCTGTTGGCCCTAGTGAAAAATAAGTGCGCCAGGCCCCCAATTATAATGTACTGAAATTATAGTCTAGTCCTCCTCATATGGGAAAAATAAATCATATGGCCCCCTAGCTTCTGTGGGCCCGGTTGGTGACGCACACCCTCAAGTTAACACTCCTGGTTTGCGGACCTTCACAACTGTGCTGGCTTCATTTAATGTCTATTTCAAGGTCAATTCGCCTTTTTTATTTCTTAGTCTTATGAAGTGCTTGCGCCATGAGTGAACCCTCGTATTTACTTTCATGCATCTTCTCTTTATGGTAGATTCTGGAGATGTTGTTCACTTAGTTGGCTGTTGTTTAGGGGGTTTCTCTTCCGTTGGCAAAACAAATATAATGGGTTCTGCAATGATTCACCACTTCTTTTGCAAATTTTAGCAAATTTTAGCAAATTCTGACATTTTTTTGCACCTTAAGATGGTTTGTTTTCACCTGCATAGAGCTCATTTCTTTACGGCAAAACCTCCAATGTAACACCACACTCAAATTTACTCCTTTTCTCTGTTCAATTGTGAATGACATAATGAAGAAATTGGCCGCATCTGCCTATGAAAGCCTCTGAGTCAGTTGTCCAATTTACTTTCGGTACTTTAAAAACACGGTGACACAGCTACGGAGCCAAAACTCCAGATCTTCTCCAATGACAGCTCAATCTGGACTTTTATGTCCATGTCCCATTAAATAACTAGAACCTAATAGGTATCAGGTGCAAAACGGAATGTTTTTGTCAATGTCCAATATTTAAAGATCTAACTGGTATTTTAATTCATATTTCTATGGAAGGTTGATTGAAAGACAAGACCACGTGCTGCTTAGAGATTTGCCGCAGTTTCTCTAGTATTCGCAGCATTGTTAGCAGTTGAAGCAGTAATGGATTTCTATAACGCTCGGGAGAGACAGAACCTAACTGCTGACTTCCTCCATACCCATGTGTCTTTGTCTGTATCTGCTAACTGCACTCCTCCTCATGATACAAAATCTATGAGTGACGACTATAGTTATGATATGATGATATAAACGATATGGTGAGAGCTGAGTACATAAGGCTTTCCCCTAACATCATACTACAATTTTCTAAAAATCAACTATCCTTTATAGAAAATTCTGATATGACTGTTTCTTTTTATTATTTCGTTATGTCTACTAAAGATGCTCCAAGTAATGCACACAAAAAAACTGGTGCACACACGATTTGATCCAATGCTCTACCTAACCGTAAAGTTCCCACCCTTTTAAAACTATAGAAAGTGTGACAGAACTCTAATATGATTTGAAGTACATAATATATACAATGTGTTGTCATAAATGATACCGATGAGGTATAATAAATGTTACTTTCAATATTATCAATTTGTCAGTAAAGGAAATACCTCTCACAAAATATTGCACAACTATTTAACGGCTATTAATTCTATGAATTACACTTGCTAATTTGTTTGCATAAAATCACTGTAAGTCAGCAAGAATCATCAATTCATTAATCGCCTTATTATGCGCGCCTGGGGGACATAGTTGTATATCTCTTATATTTAATTACACTCTTATAATCAGCACTTCGCTGCTTTTTAAGCACTCCCTACTCATGCTAGATATTTTTCCCTGTTTGTGACATAATTGAGAATATTTTCACGAACCAAATCTTCCCGTAACTGGGGCTCACAATAAAAGCTGGCTGGTCAGAAGACAAACTGCCAATGTGTCATGATTTTTAATGATGGTTTCTCAATATTTTCTTTGTATACTTTTTACAGATTTACTGGGTAGCGAAGCATTTTACGTGATTTACAAAATGTCGGACAGATTCTCTCATCTATTATTTGGAACGATCAGAATACTGCTTCTGTTCTTCTTAAAGTTGGAATACATTCCAAGATCTCCAAAGTTTAGTACTTTTTCCTTTTAACTACCAAACTTAATGTATAGTGCCTGACAATCTGTAATGGCCATAGTGTCATTTGAATGCTTAGTAACTTTGCCATCAATCCGTAAGACAAGATCTTAGCAATTTAACTTATAGAAAGAAGTTCTTTGTCTTATTTGGCTCTTCTCATCCTCATTGGTGCCCTATTAGCTTCTTCTTAGGGCTCTAACTTTTCTGCTGATTTGTCAGATTAACATAAACCTAGGCTACATAGGAGGGGGGAGCATGAGTCCAAAGCGTTAGATCTCCAACAAGTCACTGCTGTAAATGTAGATTACAAGTCACATAATGACCAGAAACATTTTTATTTTTTTAAGTATGCTTAATCCCCGGGTTTTAAAATTTCTTATGGCTGTGCTGGGAGGTTGTTTAAACCTAATAAACATGTACTTACCTCCTCCGCTCCGCGATTGTCCCGCGCCGCGTCCCCTCGTCCGTGCCCCGTTTGTTTACCGGGGCACGGAAGCCGCGCACAGGGAACTTCCGTTCCGGATGTGCCCGCTCTCCTATCCGTCCCTATCGTCCACGTTATAAGCCGCTGAGAGTGGTGTCCGGATAGGAGCTCAGCCAGCCGGAAGCTCCCTGCTGGACCTTGGGTTTTTAAGACACCGGCACACAGAGAAGACCGTCGCGAAGCGGACATCAGCGGCTCCGGATGAGGGAAGTTGATGTTATTGTTATGTTTTACTAGCCCACCCGCCCGGGCCTGATTATTTTTGAAACCCAGATAACCCCTTTAACGACCTGGCCTTTTTGTTTTTTTCATTTCCATTTTTCAACTCCCTACCAGCAAAATCTATAGAGGTCTGTGACGGCTTATGTTCTGTTTTAAAAAATTTGCACTTCACATTGACGATATTTAATATTTCCAGCCAAGTCCTGGGAAGTGGGAAAAAACTCCACATAAGTGAAATTTGTTGGCTTGGATTTTACAGCATTCACTGTGCCACCCCAAATGACATTCCTACTTTATTCTTGGGTTGGGATGATTACAGGGATAACAAATTGTATAGTGTTATAATGTTTACATACATCTACTGACATAAAACCTCCTGTCATCTAACTTTTTACATACTGTGGTGTATGGAGCTGTTCTGGTGTAAATTTTTTGCAACTTTTATGAAGCTTTTCAATGCTTTCTAATTTTAGGAGGATTGTAGAGCACATTGCAGATGTTTAACACGGGTCATTCTCCTTTTTGAAGTTCCACGAATATTCCATTGAATAAAATAAAAGAAGAAACAGGACTGACTTCCTTATTTCTCAATAAAATGACACATTTTATTGGTCCCCTTGAAAAATGCTCTGGTCTCCCTTTGACTTCAATGAAGTTCGACTCGAGTAACGAGCACTCGAGCATTTTAGTGCTCGCTCATCTCTAGTTTGCATCATTTTTGTGTGGCGGTTACACTGTGCAGACAAGACAGAAAAATGTGCACCTAAAGGGGCGTGTTAGTGTTTAGTCAGAGTTTGCAACACATTTAATACAGCGACACGGCAGAACTGTGTTGTATACACTCACCGGCCACTTTATTAGGTACACCTGTCCAACTGCTCGTTAACACTTAATTTCTAATCAGCCAATCACATGGCGGTAACTCAGTGCATTTAGGCATGTAAAAGAGCATTTCTGAATGCACAGTACGTCGAACTTTGAGGCAGAAGGGATACAGCAGCAGAAGACCACACCGGGTGCCACTTCTTTCAGCTAAAAACAGGAAACTGAGGCTACAATTTGCACAAGCTCATCGAAATTGGACAGTAGAAGATTGGAAAAACGTTGCCTGGTCTAATGAGTCTCGATTTCTGCTGCGACATTCGGATGGTAGGGTCAGAATTTGGCATCAACAACATGAAAGCATGGATCCATCCTGCCTTGTATCAACGGTTCAGGCTGGTGGTGGTGGTGTCATGGTGCGGGGAATATTTTCTTGGCACTCTTTGGGCCCCTTAGTACCAATTGAGAATCGTTGCAAAGCCACAGCCTACCTGAGTATTGTTGCTGACCATGTCCATCCCTTTATGACCACAATGTACCCAATATCTGATGGCTACTTTCAGCAGGATAATGCGCCATGTCATAAAGCTGGAATCATCTCAGACTGGTTTTTTGAACATGACAATGAGTTCACTGTACTCAAATGGCCTCCACAGTCACCAGATCTCAATCCAATAGAGCATCTTTGGGATGTGGTGGAACCGGAGATTCGCATCACGGATGTGCAGCCGACAAATCTGTGGCAACTGTGTGATTCCATCATGTCAATATGGACCAAAATCTCTGAGGAATGCTTCCAGCACCTTGTTGAATCTATGCCACGAAGAATTGAGGCAGTTCTGAAGGCAAAAGGGGGTCCAACCCGTTACTAGCATGGTGTACCTATTAAAGTGGCCGGTGAGTGTATAGTGTTTATGTATGAGATTTAATATGACCATTGTGTAATAATAAAAATATTTAATTCTCTGATACATTGCTGCTTTTGTTTTTGGTGCAAGTAAAGATGTAACAGGTGAATGTTGTCTACAAAGCAAATGCAGATCCACCACTCATTCTAAAAAATGAAAGCTTGTAACTTTTCTTGTTATTTCTTTTGGATACCTTGTGTCCTAGTGTGTGTCCTATTGCTCTCTCTAGTGGGTTGACGCCTAAACTAGATGCATCACCAATTTGGGTATGTAGAATGCTTTTTGAGAGGCTAGAAATGTTTTTGTCACACAAATTTGTGTTTGGCCAAACTTTTCTTTGACTATTGTGATTGGACTGTCTACTTACTGCACTTGACATAAATGATATGTAGCAAGGTAAACTACAAAATTGGTATTACAATTGATGAGGGAATGTTGTGAATAGGTAAATTCTACTACAAGAACTCATAAGTATTTTATCACATGAAAAGATTCAAGCAATCCGAACACAATCTTGTATTGTATTGAGGAGCTGCTACATTTTCTAAGATATCCAATTTCTGACACTTTACAGCAGTCAGCATCCTCTTACAAATCCTGGTAGAATCATTAGCATATGCCACAAACACTTCGGCCGACTAACAGCGAAAACTACAGATCAAACAGTAGTAAAGCTAAACCACCTATATTATAACCCACTAGTGAGGACTACAAAAGGACATTACACAGTAAAGCCAAAAAATGGAAGGGGGGAACATGAAGTGAATATTTTTATAAAGTTTTATTGAAGAGAGTCTATCCGTTCCCGGATATACGAAAAGCAAGGTCATCAACTGGCCGACATAATGAGTAAATAAGTTTGGGACATCAACCATAAGTAAATCTGATGGCAGATGTCCTTTAATTGAGCCCACAATTTTTCCAGATTTGGAATTTTCTTTCAGCTTCGCAGTACACGGCATGTTAAAATAAATAACATCACGGGAAAGTAATTTTTTTTAAGCACCAAATAAGCCCTCACACAACTCTGTACACGTAAAAATGAAAAAGTTATGGATTTTTGAAGGTGGAGAGCGAGAAATGAGCGAAAAAACCTGCGTCCTTAAGGGGTTAAACAAACAAAAAAGTGGAGACTATTGTAAAACAGTGGACATAATCTCAAAATAGCAAGCGCCACCCAGTGTAAAATAAAACCATTGGTCTATTGCAGTAAAATTAGAGAGAGGAGGGGGTGGACAGACAGATAGAAGTGATTAGAAACGTAGATGCATAAATTGGTTGATTTTGTATAAAACCACAATTTTTTTTGTTTATAGCACTTTTTTAAAGGTCATTTTGTCCTAGAGAGTCAGTTTATAAAGATTGTTTTTAAGAAAATAGAGATTTTGAACGTCTTGTAAGCAATTATGCAAATTTGGGACAACCACTTGATTACATATTAATTTTTGTATATTATGAGTCACATTCAATTCTATGCAAATTAGCACTTATTACCTCATTACGGTGCTATGTATTGCACTATAAATTTGACAAGACCTTACTTAGCATACACTTTGCACTTTGCTCCTGGTTAGAATGTGGCCATTAGACTTTTTCTGTCTCTTCTCATTGGGCTAAAGCTTCAGATTGATGCCATAAGTGAATATGTGATGGCAAATATTAGTCACAGAGAAAAGAATATCTTCAACTATACGGCTGTTTACTGACATCTAATGTGGAAAAAACATTAATTTGAATTATTTGTAGCTTCATGTGTGGGTCACCATTTAATAATTATCACCAAACAGCTATCTGGTTGTAATTGCTCAATAAGAATTCCTTTTCTGGTCAGACCACTTTTCATTTAGAGAGCTAGAAGGCAATGTATAGAAAAGGAAATAAATACAATTGTAGTGATATTCTTTCCCAATGTTATTTAGCATTTTATTGTACTATACTAAAGTCTACATAGTTATATTTCAAATCCAATAAAGTGAATGTTCAGTGAATAGAGCACAGGTAATGTGTTATTTATTTTTAGTAAAACGATCTGCCTACCCACCTGTTAGCTTCTTGGTTGATGACCGACCATTTGTCACTTTTTGTGGAAATAATTTTCATGGCATATTTAATTCTCAAGTCTCCAATTCTTAGAACTTCTAAGAAGTTTTCTAAGTCTTTTTCCTGGGAAAGCTGAGTGCTGTCATTTTAAAGCTCAGTTTTATATCAGTTGTGGGTTCAATAAAGGATGACTGAGTCAGTCAGCTGCTGGCGGCTCCGTCCAGGAGCTCCACTATATTTTTGCTCCACACAACGCACGTTTCTGATTTTACTAATCCCTTGACACTTGTTGTCCTACCTCTGTTTGGGATTTCCTATTTCTTCAACTGTTTATCTGACTCTTCTTGCATTTTTTGACCACTCTTTGGCTTATCGTACCTGTATCATACCATCTCAGTTTGACCCAGCTATCCTGACCCCTATTTTGTCTGTCTGTTATGTCTTTTTGTGTTTGTTTGTCATCTTTTCTGAGCACTTACACAGAAAAATAATTGTTTTCTAGTTGTTCTCTGTGGCAAGCACAGCATGGTCAATCATGTAGGAGTTGTGGATAAGCTCAATTACCCCTGTTTGCGATTTTGCTATTGCTTCCACTGTATATCGGACTCTTCTTAGATTTTTTGACCACTCTTGTCTATTATACCTGTACCGTACACCATTTTGGTTTGACCCAGCTAGCCTGACCACTCTTCTGTCCGTCTGTTATGTCCTTCTGTGTTTCTTTGTCATCTTTTCTGAGCACTTAATCAGAAAACGGATTGTCTTCTAGTTGTCCTATTTGGCAAGCACAGCATGGGCAATCAGGTAGGTATCTGGAGTTGTGGGTAAGCTTAGGGTTACACCCCTTTCTCTACTTTTGATTGATTCCACTTCTATATCTGATCAGTTTTTCCTACATCTTTTGATCCTAGTCATGCAGCTGAGAATGTAGAAGTTTTATGTACTGTAATGAACTCTGCATGTTACAGTGAACATTCAGCCTTTTGTCTTCATCGGCTTAATAGTTCCCTTGTTGCCATGGACACTTACTCAAAGCATTACCTTCTTTAAGAAATGTGAATGTAATGTTGTGAGGTCAAAAACCACTTGCTAAGATGCAAAAGAAAAGTCCCCGAAACTTAAAAGATGAATATTAGGGATTCTTGATACTTTAGAGGTTGAGATATATATGTATATAGATAGATATATTGTTATTATTTTTGAATATAGAATAACTTTTTTAAATAACTTAAATAATTAGTTTTCTTCATCATAACCAAGTGCCTATGACATGTTTCTATTCATTCTTTTATGTAGAATTCCACTATTTTCATAGTCATAAAAAATGGCTTTCCAAAAAAAAAAAAAAGGTAAAGGGAACACTTGAACAGTAGGGAGCACCAGACCACTGGAAACTGAGTACAGTACACCACTTAAAGGGTTATGGTGGTAATGGTGGCTAAGTTAATGAAGACTAGTAGAACAAGGACTGGAGACAATGAATTACTGGAAGCTAAACCGTTATAAGCCAAATGCACAAAGAAGGGAAACTAATACACAGGAGGTGGGGGAAGGAGGGTTAAGGGGCCGCATCTTTGTAACTTTGCCTCAGGCACCTATATAGTTGTTCTGCTACTGCTTAGGATGCACATTTAATTGGCATATGTACACATTTAGTGCTAATCGGCTATCACAATGAAGGAAAAACTACAGAACAGCTGTTCTGCTTTTACTTACCATATTTTAATAAACTATAAATGTTGCATTATTCCTAACAACCTTGGGAACATTTAGAATACAAAACCACACGGAAAGCAGTTTAGGAAAAACTGTAATTAAATATTGGTTTACAGCGATGGATGTCATGCTGTGTGCTGGATAGCTTCTTTTCTTAACAGCCTATAGTCAGTAGCCAACCTATCAACAGGAAATGTTGTGACTACCTGTGCAGAGGATACCAGGCTGTAGCCATTTAGATACTGTATTACACGTGGCCTGGATCGCTGGAACTTTAAATTAGTATTAGTATAGATCTACATGATGAATTTTAGTTTTCTGCCTATTCAGGCTGTTATAAATTTGTTTTGACTAACTGCATATCTCTTCTAACAGATATAATACTTTCATGACCACAGGTCATTGGTATTTGATCCAGGTGATGGATGTCATGCTGTGTGCTGGATAGCTTCTTTTCTTAACAGCCTTGCCTATAGTCAGTAGCCAACCTATCTACAGGAAATGTTGTGACTACTTGTGATGTGCAGAGGTTACCAGGCTGTAGCCATTTAGATACTGTATTACACGTGGCCTGGATCGCTGGAACTTTAAATTAGTATTAGTATAGATCTATATGATGAATTTTAGTTTTCTGCCTATTCAGGCTGTTATAAATTTGTTTTGACTAACTGCATATCTCTTCTAACAGATATAATACTTTCATGACCACAGGTCATTGGTATTTGATCCAGGTGATATTTTGCTGTTCTGTTCTTTAGAACAGCTTTACATATCATAATAACTTTTGTTTTGTTTTATTAATAACATGTTTTTTTGACAACAGACAAATGACTAAAAATGTAAAAAAAAATTATCTTTTTGGTCAATTATTATATTAAAAATATGTCAATCTGTCACTCCAGGTGCAGCTGCAGATTCAGTGCATATTCATCTCTAAACTGTCAGCTCTGTCTCCTTACAGATCCCTCTTCCTTCTCCTTTATCATATTGCCTTCAGATGACAGGCTGGATTTGGACACACCTAGAACAATAACTTCTGGTTAACTTCATGGGTGAATTTACAGGTGGGACTGTGAGCTGTATTTGAAAATCATACTCTCAACATATTATATTAAAGGGGAGGGTCTCCTCTTTAAAATTACACCAGATATTATGCATTCTATGGGAACAGACTAAATTAATAAGCAGAGACATTGGGTGATAAACCCATTTCCCAGTTATCCCTGCCTGATTGCCTCACATACCCTAAGCCATAAGAGACAAATAGAAGATGTTTCCACCTTGTGCCAAAGTGCAAAACATAAAGACAGGGCAAGAAAATACAAACAAAGAAGATGAGTCAGCAGAGCCAGGTCAGAACCAAGAGGACAAACACAGTACAAAATCACAGGAGCACACAATAGTCAAAAAACAAACCAAAAGAACCTAGAGAGGGACCCCAAGACCCCACAACCTTCACAACAAAATATCAACGACTTTCTATCTAAACTAACACTCCCCACCCTATCACCGGAGCAATTAGAAAGCCTAAATAAACCTTTTACATCCGATGAAATCATTGCGGTCATCAAAAAATTAAAAACCCACAATTGAAACACATTCATTAGCAGGTAAGTCCTTATATAATCTTTTAATAGCTCACGCATGCTTTACACCACTAAATGTCCCCGAGATACAGTCCCCCACAATAAAGATAACTCTAGACAGTTGGAAAGCCCTGCGGAAAGCCATACCAAACACAATTCCCAGCAAGGAACTGCAAGTTCCCATACAAGTATTAGAATATTTAATTCCAGACATCTCATTAGAAAGGTGGGCAAACCAGGGCATTAAGCACATACAAGATTTATACAGCCAGGACAAGTTAGCATCCTTCCAGGAAATTTCCGAGAAATTTCAATTGTCCAATAGAGATAGCTATATATACACACAAGTCACACATTGTCTAGGAAAAGAAAAATTGCACAAAACCCAACTGCCAATCCCACTCCTAGATCTCATTTCGCAATCAGCAGAAATGAAGGAACAAAAGACTAGATCGCTATACAACATATTTCAAGGAGAATTGTTTCCTACCAAACTTACATCACATCTAAAATGGCAATCTGAATTAGACTCGGACATCACACAAAAAGAATGGAATACTGCTTGTTATTGGGCTAAAAAAGCAACTAAAAATGCTAATCTACTAGAGGTTCATCTTAAAATACTAAATAGATGGTATCTCACCCCAAACATTCATTAGCAGGTAAGTCCTTATATAATCTATTAATAGCTCACGCATGCTTTACACCACTAAATGTCCCCGAGATACAGCCCCCCACAATAAAGGTAACTCTAGACAGTTGGAAAGCCCTGCGGAAAGCCATACCAAACACAATTCCCAGCAAGGAACTGCAAGTTCCCATACAAGTATTAGAATATTTAATTCCAGACATCTCATTAGAAAGGTGGGCAAACCAGGGCATTAAGCACATACAAGATTTATACAGCCAGGACAAGTTAGCATCCTTCCAGGAAATTTCCCAGAAATTTCAATTGTCCAATAGAGATAGCTATATATACACACAAGTCACACATTGTCTAGGAAAAGAAAAATTGCACAAAACCCAACTGCCAATTCCACTCCTAGATCTCATTTCGCAATCAGCAGAAATGAAGGAACAAAAGACTAGATCGCTATACAACATATTTCAAGGAGAATTGGTTCCTACCAAACTTACATCACATCTAAAATGGCAGTCTGAATTAGACTCGGACATCACACAAAAAGAATGGAATACTGCTTGTTATTGGGCTAAAAAAGCAACTAAAAATGCTAATCTACTAGAGGTTCATCTTAAAATACTAAATAGATGGTATCTCACCCCAAATAGAATATCAAAAATTTACCCAGATTCCTCTGACCAATGTTGGAGGGGATGCGGGGGAAAGGGGTCCTTATCTCATATATTTTGGAAATGTCCTATTTTATTACCATTCTGGAAAGAAGTATTCCAGATGTGCACCAAAGTAGCTAAAAACGACATCCCATTAAACCCTCGTCTAGCACTACTGGGAGTCGATATAATTAAAGTACCTAATAAAGCAAGATGCATGGTGGGACACATTATCCTTACTGCCAAACTCCTCATAGCGAAAGGATGGAAATCCTCAAACCCACCTACAATAACAAAATTATTAGACAAACTAGCAGAGCACTGCACATTTGAGCGATTGGTAGCATTAGGGAATAACTCATTAACCAATTTTCAAGAAAACTGGGACGGTTGGTTGTCAATATACCCAAACCTTTCACCGTGCAGAAGGGGTTTATCCGAATAAAATAATAAAGATGGAAGAAAAATCGCCAAAAAATCTCCAAAGATGGAAAAAAAAAAAATAAACAAATAAATAAATAAATAAATAATCCGCCTAAATAACTAAACAGATTCTCTATATGGTAAAGACTACCTATAACACTAAAAGTCATTAATACACATTTACCGTGAAGACCATTGTTTCTTTGTTTGTTGTTTTTGTTATGGTATTGTCGAAAGTTGTTATTATTGACAAAGTAATTAATGGCTCAAATAATAATACTTTATCCCTGTACTGCAAGATGATTAAGAAACGTAGAGCTATTGACTGTAAATTTAAGTACAGAAACATATAACTGTGTGTTATGTGATGCGACATATACATGTTTCCCATATCATTTGTAAAATACAAAATTTTTTTCAATAAAAATTGAGTTAAAAAAAAAAAAAAAAAAAAAAAAACAAACAAACCAAAAGTCAGAATACCAGGAGACAGAGATTAGAACACAAGATAATCTGTAGCTTACTAAAATATATCTTTAGCAGATACCCTTTCTAGGGTGGACACAATTGATATCAGAGTCCCGGGACATAGGTTATTGGTATAATAAAAACTGCTAAATACCAAGATAACATATATTATACTTTATTAGATATTAAAGGTATATGGAATATGGCTCAGAAGATATACCGTATATGCCGGCGTATAAGACGACTGGGCGTATAAGACGACCCCCAACTTCTGCCCTAAAAATATAGAATTTGGTATATACTCACTGTATAAGACTACCCCTCTCCCAAATGAAAAAAGTCTGCTTAAAACTTTGCAAAAAAAACTAGAGAGTAAGTGCCTGGTGATCATAACTGTAAGCTGCGATATTAATGAAGATCCGACATGCTTCTGTAAGTGCCGCCTGTGACCCCCAGCTCTGTGACGCCGACCGCTGTGACAGGGCGGCTGCATTAGCATACGGCGCGTACTAAGCCTCTTCTAATGACTGTGAGAGGCGGACTGCCGCGCATGCGCGGCGGTCCCAGGAAGCGGCTCTCTGCGCGCTGACGGGGAAAAAAAACACCTCACACAGTGCGGCCCCTGTATATCCGGCGTATAAGACGACCCCCCACTGTAGCCATTATTTTAAGGGGTTAAAAAGTAGTCTTATACGCCAGTATATACAGTAGTATTTTCCTTAAAAAATATTGCTGCTTTCGTACAATCCAAAAAGCTACATAAAACAGCATTTTTTGCAATTAACTGTAATCTTATTCTTACAACCATTGTAGGAATATTTTTAATGCAAAAACACTGCAGAAAGCACAACCAAAATCAACTTTAAAGTGATGATAGCTTAGGGAAAAGATTTGTAAAGTCACCATTGCACCTGAAAATTGTCTCAAAAAAACAAGATTAAAAGCGCAAAAATAAGTGCCCCATGGGCTCATTTGAATTACCAGGAAAAACTGAAAAAAATGGGAATTCTAATTGTCAGGTGCCAACCTTTCTCTACTACTGCCACACATTTCAATGGCATTATGTAGAGAAAGTCCATGCTCAGGCACTGAGTAGAACTGCTAACACCATGCAACATAACAATCAATCCAAAAAATTAAAATATCAGCCCAGCGCTGCTTGCTAGATTATTCAGTTAATTAGACAAAGACATAAATTAACACACATTGCTCTTGCCACACCCGTATGAGCCTTTCAATCTGTGTTCTCCTGTACTACCCAAGCTTGGTTGAAAAAAAATGACTGCGGGTGAGGCTTTTAGGTTCTTTGCTCTTCTTGCTGTTATCTGTGGTTTGATAGTGACAAGGGTTTCCTGCTTTTATTCATTTAACAGTATGTTCCAGCTCTTATGAAGCATATGATATACATAATTCCACTGATTATTGTAGATTGTCATTAGTCTCACTTTCTTGCTTCTTTGTGTCCACTGCTTAGTTGTGAGGCTATCACTCACTATTTTGTGCTTTTGCTGGCCTGTAGACCTTTGAGATGACCTTTATCAGGTGTTTTGTTACTTTCAGTTTCTCTGTTACCTCTTTAGTATGTACTTTGAAGTCCCATTGGTTGCTACAATTCTTAGAAATTGATCATACGGAATCAACCTTTGAGGGTGATTTGGATGAAAACTCAAAATGTAATACATTATTTATAGATGTATTATTTCTAAAAAGGGTTGTCTCAATTTTGTATTTCTGTAAACTTAGTTTCAGATCCAGAAATTCCACTGTTGAGGTGGAGACTTGTGGGACCAGTTTCATGTTTAAGGTGTTGTCATTGAGTTCAGAGGTAAAGTTAAAAAATTCTTGTTTTATGCCATGCCAGAGGAACACGATATCATCTATATATGTATACCATTTAGTGATAAGTACTTGATATGTTGTCAATGGGTTCACCTGTGCCTCCTCACATTAACCCAAAGACAGAGTCACGCTTCTGGTAAGAGTTCGTCTGCCGATTCAGATAATACTCCACTGCTGTTACACCCCTAACATAGACAATGTTAGTGGTACCAAAGAAAATGTTGGGGTTCTAGGTTTTTCTACCTGTAAATATTGAGCTTCTCTCTTTGTGATGATGTCATGTTGCCACCAGGATCAAGCAATCCATTTTCTTCTAAGCAATTCAGATTTGTGGGGAGTGCAGCATAAAATCATTTATTCTCCACATGTTTTTTTGCATCTACCACATAGACCTCTATTGGTCAAAAGACTATATTACCTCCTTAGTCCACCTCGATTATTATAAATACGTTATTTTTTCTTAATGATGTTATCTATGTGATTTAAATAGAGGTTTTTTGTTACATATATAGTCCCCAAGAGTTTATTGCAATGCCAATACACACACCCAGTATAACTAAAACATAACATAGTTCTCTAAAGTAAAGTGACAGTATGAGTCATAATTGTAGGCAACAGTCATAAAGAACACAATGGCCCACATTTATTGAAGCCCCTGCACTGATTTGTTTTTAGTGCCAACTGCTTACACAATTATTTAGGAAGTGTCCAAGACACAAATGCACTATACCAGACGCAACACAAAATTCTGCATTGAAAGGAGTGTTCTGGTGCATATTCATAATGTGCGCCACATTTATCATGCAGTGTCCAATAGAATTGTGTCCCTATGTTAAAGGTGCACCACAAAAAATTGGTGGACTCTGTCATAGCAGTGCAGGGGGTTCCAGATTCATTAAGAACAGGCTCCACAATTCATGAATCTGGCGCCCTCTGCACACTCTACAGGCAAACTACACATAGCAGTTTGCTCTATTTTTGATGTGGTGGCGGCAAAAGGGGAGAAATAACCACAATTCCTGTTGTTGTGCCAGGAATTGTGAAAATTTCAGAAAATTCAAATATACCACAAAAATACTACTGTAAACTTCAATACTAAACAATAAAGAATATAATGTATTTGTAAAGGGCATTTGTAACACAGCAGACAATAAGTTGTTTTTAGTGGTCATAAAACTTGTCTCACTTACAGTCTTTTAGTAAAATCCTTAAGCTAATTGGACCCTTTGGCACCACAGGCTTGAAGTGATTATCTTGCTTGTGTCCTCCATGAGTGGTTCCATCCATACTTACTAGAAGGGATACATTGATTTTTTTTTTTACATCCAATCATGGCTGACATTCATTTCTTGGTTTTATGTCTTTGAAGAAGCTTTTTATCCCATGCTAAACCTGAGGAGAGCAGTAATCTTGAAGAAATAAATCTTTACATTTCTTGATTGAGAGAACATTCAGTGCACATGAAGATCTAAATCAATTCTAGATCTGGAGTGGAACTGAGTGGCTCAAGTGAAAAGCTTTTTGAGTAAAATATTGCTTTTATTTCTGTTTAATGTAGAGGAGAGTCACCATAAGAAATGTATAAGAAACTTTGTAGGGTTTTATCTGTCAGTTGTGTTGTTTCTCTGAGACCTTTGGTAGTCTTAAAAACTTTCTTTTCAGATTTCTTCAGGTGAAAATAAAAAAATTTGTAATGTATCTTTGGGGAAATTCCTCATATCCTCTCATATGAGCCCTCTCCTACCAGATAAACTGCTAGATTAACTGTTTATTCCATGAAGACATACAGTAAGGTCCATAACTATTTGGTCAAACATTTTTTGAATTTTGGTTCTGTGCATTACCACAATGAATTTTGAAAAGCATAATTTAGATGCAGTTGAAGTTTAGACTATCACTTTTAATTCAGTAGTTTAAACAAAATGATTTAAACAAAACCCCTTATTTCAGGGGCTTAAAAGTAGTTGGACAAATTAAATAATTGTAAATATAATGTTAATTTCTAATACTTGGTTGAAAACCTTTTGTTGGTAATGACTGCCTGAAGACTTGAACTCATGGACATCACCAGGCATGGTGTTTCTTCCTTGTTATTGCTCTGCCATGCCTTTAATGCAGTGGTTTTTAGTTACTGTTTGTGGCTTAACTTGAAGCTGTTGGCCCTAGGGAAAAATAAGTGCCAGGCCCCAAATTATAATGTACTGATTATAGTACTAGTCTCCTCATATGGGAAAAATACATCATATGGGCCACCCTAGGCTTCTTGGGCCCGGTTGTGACCACACCCTCAAGTTACACTCCTGTTTGCGGTCCTTCAGAACTGTGCTGGCTTATTTAGATGTCTATTTGCAAGGTACAATTTAGCCTTTTTATTCTTGAGTCTTATGAGTGGCTTGCGCCATGCAGTGAACCCTCTGTATTTACTTTCATGCAGTCTTCTCTTTATGGTAGATTCTGGAGAGTGTTGTTCACTTAGTTGGCTGTTGTTTAGGGGGTTCTCTTTCCATTGGAAATTGTTCTGCAATGATTCACCACTTCTTTTAGCAAATTTTAGCAAATTCTGAAATGTTTTTGCACCTTAAGGATGGTTTGTTTCACCTGCATAGAGCTCATTTCTTTACAGCAAAACCTTCCAAATGTAAGCACCACACCTCAAATTGACTCCTTTTCTCTGTTCAATTGTGAATGACATAATGAAAAAATTGGCCACATCTGCCTATGAAAAAGCCTCTGAGTCAGTTGTCCAATTACTTTCGGTACCTTTAAAAACACGGTGACACAAGCTAAGGAGCCAAAACTCCTAAATCCTTCGTCCAATGAAAGCTGCAAGTCTGGACTTTATGTCCATGTCCATTACATAACTATAACCTGAATAGGTTTCAGGTGCAAAAAAGGAATTTTTGTCAATGTCCAAATATTTAAAGACCTAACTGGTATTTTAATTCATATTTCTATGGAGGTTGGGTAGAAGACAAAGACACGTGCTGCATTAGAGATTTGCAGCAGTTCTATAGTATTCCAGCAGTTGTAGCAGTTGTAAGCAGTATGGATTTATATAACGCTCGGGAGAAACAGATACGTAACTGCTGACTTCCTCAATACCCATGTGTCTTTGTCTGTATTCTGCTAACTGCACTCCTCCTCAATGATAACAAATCTAATGAGTTGACTATATAGTTATGATATGATGATATAAACAGATATGATGAGAGCTGAGTAGAATAAGGCATTTCCCCTAACGCATACTACAAATTTTCTAAAAATCAACTATCCATTTATAGAAAATTTCTGATATGACTGTTTCTTTTTATTATTTGCATTTATGTCTACTAAATATGGCCCAAGTAATGCACACAAAAAAACTGGTGCACACACTATTTGATCCAATGCTCTACCTAAACCTTAAAGTTCCACCAATTTTAAAACTATAGAAAGTGTAACAGAACTCTAATATGATATAGAAGTACATAATATATACAATATGTGGTCATAAATGATACCAGATGAGGTATAATAAATGTTACTTTCAATATTATAAATTTGTCAGGAAAGGAAATACCTCTCACAAAATAGTTGCACAACTATTTAACGGGCTAATTAATTATATTGAATTACACTGCTAATTTGTTGCATAAAATCACTGTATGTCACAAGAATCATTCAATGCATTAATAGCCTTATTATGCGCAGCTGGGGGTACATAGTTGTATATCTAATTATATTTAATTACAGATAATTATAATCAGCACTGCGCTGCCATTTTTTAAGCACTCCCTACTCAGCTAGATATTTTTCCTGTTTGTGACATATTAGAGAATATTTTCACTAAACCAAAATCTTCACCGTAATGGGGCTCATAATAAAGGAGCTGGCTGGTCAGAAGACAAAACTGCTCAATGGTGTCATTATTTTAATGATGGTTTCTCAATATTTTCTTGTATACTTTTTACAGATCTTAATGGGTAGCGAAAACATTTTTACAGTGATTACAGAAATTCGGACAGTTTCTCTCATCTGATATTTGGAACGATCAGAAATACTGCCTTCTGTTCTTCTTAAAGGTGGAATACATTCCAAGATCTCCAAAAGTTTAGTAATTTTTCCTTTTTTCTACCAAACTTATGTATTAGTGCCTGAAATCTGTATGGCCATAGTGGGACATTTGAATGCTTAGTAAGCTTTGCATAAATCAGTAAATACAAGAATCTTTGCAATTTAACTTATGAGAAAGAAGTTCTTTGTCTTATTTGGCTCTTATCATCCTCATTGGTGCCCTATTAGCTCTTCTTAGGGCTCTAACGTTTCTGCTGATGTGTCAGATAACATAAACCTAGGCTACAGATGAGGGGGGACAAGTCACTGCTGTAAAATGTAGATTACAAGTCACATAATGACCAGAAACATTTTATTTTAAGTATGCTTAGCCCCTTAAAGGGGTTATCCGGGTTTTAAAAATTTCTTATGGCTGGGCTGGGGAGGGATATTTAAACATAATAAACATGTACTTACCTCCTCTGGCGCCGCCGATGTCCCGCGCCGCGGTCTCCTTGATCCGTGCCCCTGTTTGTTTACAGGGGCACGAAAGCCGCGCACAAGGAGCTTCCGGTCCGGGATGTGGCCGGTTCCTCCTATCCGTCCCTATCTCTCAGCGTTATAAGTGCTGAGAGATGGTGTCGGATAGGAGCTTCCAGCCAGCCGGAAGCTCCCTGTGCGCCCCTGTAATGAAACCAGCGCACAGAGAAGACCGGCCGCGGAGCGGGACATCGGCGGCGCCGGACGAGGTAAGTAGATGTTTGTTATGTTTAACTAGCCCACCCCAGCCCGGGCCTCAATTATTTTTGAAACCCAGATAACCCCTTTAACGACCGGGCCTTTTTTGTTTTTTCATTTCCATTTTTCACTCCCTACCATCAAAAATCTATAGAGCTCTGTGACGGCTTGTTTTCTGTGTAAAAAATTGCACTTCACATTGACGATATTTAATATTCCATGCCAAGTACTGGGAAGTGGGAAAAAAAATCCAAATGAAGTGAAATTTTTGGGCTTGGATTTACAGCATTCACTGTGCACCCCAAATGACATGTCTACTTTATTCTTGGGTTGGTATGATTACAGGGATAACAAATTTGTATAGGTTTTATAATGTTTACATACATTTACTGACATTAAAACCTCCTGTACAAAAATTTTTTCCTTGATTTTGGCATCTTAACTTTTTCATACTGTGGTGTATGGAGCTGTGACTGGTGTAATTTTTTGCAACTTTTAATGAAGCTTTCAATGCTTCTAATTTTAGGATTGTACAATCTTCTGATCACTTTTTATAGAATTGTTTATATTTTTCAAAATGGCAAAAAGGTGCCATTTTGGTCTTGGGCGCTATGGGGTTAAATGCAGTGAAAAAACGTTATTATATTTTGATACATCAGGTATTTTCAGAAGTGGTGATACCTAATGGGGCAGATTTATTAAGCTGTATGAAAGTCAGAATATTTCTAGTTGCCGATGGCAAACAATCACTGCTCAGCTTTCATTTTACCAGTGCTCATGAATATTTTAATGGGGAGCTCTGATTGGTTGCCATGGGCAATATGGTTGCAAGATACTATTTACATATTGCATAATATTTCTGTATGCGGCAAAAATCTGTACTTACCTCCCCTGGTGTTGTACTTGTTGGGGTTAAAATGTAAATATGTTCAATAAAAATATTTGATTTAAAAAAAAAAGGAAAAATATTCTGACTTTCAGACAGCTTGATAAATCTGTCCCAATGTGTTTATGATTTTTGCAGTTTTATATGACTTCTAAGGAAACAGGGGTGATTTGATTATTGTTATTATTTTATTACTATTTTCAGACCCCATGGGGTACTTTAACCCTAGGTTGTTTGATTGATCCATACTACAGTATGGCAGTATATAGGGATTTTCCTCCTTATTCATTTCAATGTGTGAAAAGCACATTGTAATGGATAAGTTAAAATGAGACAGCCTCAGGTCTTTGGAAGATCCGAGGCTGTCATGACAACCGATTGCAAATCCCTGATGACGTCACGGTGAGCGATGATCTTTACCATCTTTTTGAAGGAGCCGGAAGGTCTGCCGGCAGCAATAGACAGGATAGCGAGTGTTAAAGGGGTATTCCAGGAATATGAACGTCTGACACAAAAACCCATGATGATATAAATAAATGAGTACAACAATACTCAATGTCAATCGTCACAAAACTGAGCTTAAATAGTTTGATTTTATGATTTACAAAATTTACGGCCTCTCTAAAGTAGGTGGAGTTATCACTAAGATGGCCGCCACTGGAAACTACAAGTTCCATGATCCTTTACTTCTCAGTAACTCCTCCTACCTCTTATGCTCTGCTCCCAGTGATGATCTAACAGGTTTTCTTGCTCTGTCACCATAGTAATGATGTGTAACTGCCATCACCACATCACTGGCCATACTGGATGCACTGCAACCAACCAACTACAGCCAAACGTAGTGGTGATCACATGACCTGCCCAGGCAGGTGCAGGACATGTGATGTGGACATGTGACCAGCGGCCATCTTCTGTTCTGTGTCTGATTCACAACGGACCGCGCGGGGGAAATTAACGGACTGATTAAAGGGCCAGTAGCATTTTAATTCTTCTGCGAATTCTAATTTTCTGCTAAGGGAAGCACAATTTTAAATAACAACTAATTACACACTAGCTTATATTTTGAGTACCCATTTGTATATGAATTATGCTTATTCCTGGAATACCCCTTTAACAGAAAGTGTTTGCTGCAATATGCAGCAAAGACTTACCGACTATGGAGAGCGCTCAGCCGTGAGCCCTCTCCATGCAACCGCAGCTGCCGTGTGACGTGCTATTATATCACGGGTCATTAAAGGGTTAAAGTATACAGAATAATTGTGGTGGATTATGTATTAGTAGTTTTGGAAGGTGTAACAAGAATCATGGTAAAAGAAAATCTTTCAAATATTTAATGACTTTGCGCAGTCAGTGATATACTGCTTTCATTTGAAATTTATAGAAAACATAAAAAGTTCATGTTGCTGTGATATTATATAATAAAAGTAGGACATATACGTGGAAGCATGCAGTGACTGAGGAGATCCCACAGGTTTTCAATTTGTGGAACCCCAGTCTCCAGAAGCCATTCCCTAAAAATACAACCTTCATGAGCTAGTACATTGTCCATCATGAAGATAAAATTAGGTCTAGACCATCAAAGTCTAGTTTGGTGACAACAGTGGATGATACATGGGGCTCTCCTTGAATTGAGATTCAGCTTGAATTGAGATTCATTAGTGAATAGTACTTGTCCCTTGTGGTAGTTAAAATGTAAATGTTCAATAAAATATTGATTTAAAAAAAAAGAAATATTCTGACTTTCAGACAGCTTGATAATCTGCCCCAATGTGTTTATTGATTTTTGCAGTTTTTTTTATATTTATATGACTTCTAAGGAAACGGGTGATTTGATTTATGTATTATTTTGTTAATTATTATTTTTATTATTTATTATTTTATACTATTTTCAGACCCCATGGGGTACTTAAACCCTAGGTTGTTTGATTGTATCCATACTACAGTATATAGGGATTTTCCTCCTTATTCATTTCAATGTGTGAAAAGCACATTGTAATGGATAAGTTAAAAGAGACAGCTCAGGTCTTTGGAAGATCCAGGCTGTCATGGCAACCGATTGCAACTCCCGATGACGTCACGGTGAGCGATGATCTTTACCATCTTTTGAAGGAGCCGGAAGTCTGCCGGCAGCAATAGACGAGATAGCGAGTGTTAAAGGGGTATTCCGGAATATAAACGTCTGACACAAAAACCCATGATGATATAAATAAATGAGTACAACAATACTCAATGTCAATCGTCACAAACTGAGCTTAAATAGTTTGATTTTATGATTTACAAAATTTACGGCCTCTCAAAGTAGGTGGAGTTATCACTAAGATAGGCCGCCACTGAAACTAACAGTTCCATGATCCTCTTTAGTTCTGCCCTCCTTTCAGATTGGCTGTCTTAGGATATGTTGGCGCGGAAAGGTGATGTTTTTAGGTATCGTCAAATTGGCCACCATATGGAAAGAATTACAGCACGACACAGTTTAAGATTCACCTAGGTGGGTAATTCATGGATTTATTGGATTTAGATGTATCACGAATTATTTACCAAGTATTTACGGTTCCCTTAGGTATAGCTATACGACCAGAAGTTAGTCATGTAACTCAAGTGAAATGGGCAAACCAGGTGGTTTCATCACGTGGCACTGGAGTGAAAATTTATAAAGGTGTAAGATCAACGATCAATTTAAATCACAGATGCAACAACTATACATATTATATAGAATATATTTCTTCACACAGATTTAATGTTAAATAGGTTTAAGAGATAATTCGAACTGTATAGAGGTAATTTGTTCCCAAGCCATATTCTACATCACGTTCTATGGGTACGCCCAAAGATCAACACCTATTGGGAGGAGATATTTATTAAATTAGAGGTTCATTTCCAATGCTCTTTCCGCGCGAGTTGGCTACCTTTGGGGTCCTGGTGCCTCACTCCCGATCTCTCTAGATGATAGATTAAAAAGTGACTGGCCTGAAGACTATTTTCCTTCCCAGATTAGTATTAGTGAAACATTGGCTAGACGAGAAGCCCCCTTCTGTGCATGAATGGAAGCAATTTGTTAAGCGTATAAATCATACGAATGGCATTTGAGAAACGTTTAAGGAAGGGCAACAGACTTAAGGATTCGTGGACTCAGTGGAGTTGATAGAGGGCTTCTCTGTAATCCACTGTGTATCGATTGTGTCCATTCAAGCGTATCCAGCATCGTATAGGGTGGGAGAGGGAGGGGGGTTTGGGGGGGGGGGAGTATTCGTATATTATTTGGACATGGCTTTTTTGCGATAAGATGGTAAATTTTGTAGAAGGGAGATTATGTATAGTTGTTTATTACATCATGGACATGTACTGTTTGAATGTACTATGGAATATTATGTCGTCAAAGTAGTTCTTTAAATATTATATGGAAAAAATAAACTTATAAAAAAAAAAAAAGATGGCCGCCACTTTGGAAACTACAAGTTCCCATGATCCTTTAGTTCTCAGTAACTCCTCCTACCTCTTATGCTCTACTCCCAGTGATGATCTAACAGGTTTTTTGCTCTGTTACCAATAATGTGATGTGTACTGCCATCACCACAACACTGGCCATACTGGATGCACTGCAACCAACCGACTACAGCCAAACATAGTGATGATCACATGTCCTGCACCTGCCTGGGCAGGTCATGTGATGTGGACATGTGACCAGCGGCCATCTTCTGTTCTGTGTCTGATTCACAACGGACCGCGCGGGGGAAATTAACGGACTGATTAAAGGGCCAGTAGCATTTTAATTCTTCTGCGAATTCTAATTTTCTGCTAAGGGAAGCACAATTTTAAATAACAACTAATTACACACTAGCTTATATTTCGAGTACCCATTTGTATATGAATTATGCTTATTCCTGGAATACACCTTTAACAGAAAGTGTTTGCTGCAATATGCAGCAAAGACTTACCGACTATGGAGAGGGCTCAGCCGTGAGCCCTCTCCATGCAACTGCAGCTGCCGTGTGACGTGCTATTATATCACGGGTCATTAAAGGGTTAAAGGATACAGAATAATTGTGGTGGATTATGTATTAGTAGTTTTGGATGGTGTAACAAGAATCATGGTAAAAGAAAATCTTTCAAATATTTAATGACTTTGCCCAGTCAGAGATATATTGCTTTCATTTGAAATTTATAGAAAACATAAAAAGTTCATGTTGCTGTGATATTATATAATAAAAGTAGGACATATACATGGAAGCATTCAGTGACTGAGGGGATCCCACAGGTTTTCAATTTGTGGAACCCCAGTCTCCAGAAGCCATTCCCTAAAAATACAACCTTCATGAGCTAGTACATTGTCCATCATGAAGATAAAATTAGGTCTGTGTTTTTCATGAATAGACCATCAAGGTCTAGTTTGGTGACAACAGTGGATGATACATGGGGCTCTCCTTGATGTCTCCAGCATTGTTATGGACTATCATTTCTGCTCAGCTTGAATTGAGATTCATTAGTGAATAGTACTTGTCCCTCGTTAAACCTAGATGATCTTTGACCCATGAAAGATGATGATACCTGTGCCAGGCGCAGGTCACGCAACATGAAACTTCCTACATCCCTTGAATGTGCCTAGAGTTGTGTAGTCATCAGTGTGTGATGTGGCCAAAGTATGTCCATTTCTTTGCCTTTCTATCTCTCATCCAGTATCTCTGTATTTCTGTTGCAACCAGTTGATGACACTCTAGTGGCCACTTCTGTTTGAGAACATCCTTCTTGAAGCTTCACAATGATGAAGTGCTGTAGATCAATTGTTAAGGGTTTGCTTGGTCTCATGATGTAAAGATTTCAACAGCATGATGAGGAGTATGTTGAAATGGTTCCAATTCTAATTGAACCAGGACATTGGAGATTGTCAATATATACCTTATATGTTCCTACATTTCATCTCCTTTACAGCTACTTTCTTATACTTACCTAATTTAGGTAAGAGGTGAATAAAGGCATCCTATGTAATTATGGGCAACATGGTGCTAATGGTAGAAGGTTGGTAGCAGTATTTCACCTCAATAATCATTATGTAATTCCATTCAATAATAATGTGTAAGTGCTGATTGTAAAATCATCTATTAGGGCAATTATGATACCTTTCAATAGCAGGATCCTTGAAGATGAATACTTGATCAATGCACTGTGACTTAATGGAATTGCTTATATGTAACACTGGTCACAGACACATGTGTATTTCCCTGGTAATTATCCTATAAAACATGCTGACAAGTCTACAATTCTGGTTACTAAGCTTTTGTACAATACCATGATCATTAGATAATTTTGGCAGTCATCCACTTACCTGACTAAACTGAATCTCAAATCTTTGTAGGCTTAATTAAAATTCTGCATTGACATATGTTTGTGTCTTTAAAAAAATTATCATAATCTTGGCGAAGGACACAAGTGGTATGTATAATCATTGTGGATTACCCAAAGAGGATTTGCCAAAGGGTTTTTGGTAGTGATTTACAGTGATAGCATGTTGTGTAAAACTACCCCATTATAAAATGATTTACACTGTGGGTTTAGAATCCACTGCATGTACAGTACTGAATTTTGTATGTTGGTTTCAAACTTTTTTCAAACTGTTTCAAACTTTGCAGTTATAAAATGAAACACCACTTTTCCTTAAAGATAAATTGCAGCTAATAGTTGCAGTAAAACAGCTGTTTCACTGATCTCTGCTGCAGCTAGAATTGATGCTGAATGTCAGATGTGGTCATTTTTTTGACCCTTCTTTTTGGCTGCAATGTCTTTCCACTTCTTAGCTGCAGACTGGGAAATATGCAAATGCCTTTTCTAGGATAAGATAAGGAAAAGATGGCCTCTTAACATCAAGCACGACTTTTAAGAAGCCTAATAATATGATGCAGAAGTCAAACCAGTATTTCTATTCCAAAAGGAACATATTTTCAACTATAGACAGCACTGTTTCATTTTCAATGAATCTCTTCAGAACACTGTAGGAGCTCTGCTTACAGAGATATTGCCAATTAAGGCTGCCTGTCACGCGTGTCCCAGCGACCCACATCTAGGGTCGCGGGTACACCAGTGCCTCACTCCGGTCCCCGGCTCCTCCAAGGCCCCCAGCTCCCCTCCGTACGACCTTACCTCCCAAGGCTCCTGCTCCAGATCTGGCTGCTTGCCGCCGCTCGAAGATTTAAAGGGCCAACCCACCACTAATTGGTGCTGGGCATTTCCAGGAATTTTATAAAAGCCGGCCACTTCCTGCATTCCTTGCCGGATCTTTGTGCTTCATGCCTCAGAGTAAGCTTGTTTTTTTGCCTTTTGCCTGTCTGCTGTTTTCCTGTTGTGACCCCGCTTCCATTACCGACTTTGGGCTGCCTGTCTTGGCCTCTGATCTGTTCCTGACCACAATTCTGCCTCATAACTTTGTACCACGCCTCAGCCACCACTATGGGCAAAGTCACGCCTGTGGAGCGATCTGGTGGTACCCTGCCGCAGCAAGTCCATCCCACTTAGCCGCATGCCCTGGTGAAAACCAGGTGCCACTTAGACCCACTCCTAGGTGGTGGCTTATGCCATTGCTTGCAGTGGTACAGAGGATCGACTACCTCAGGTCCTGACAGTAAGATCCGACCATGGATGTCGCCAAGGGTCCACTACCAGAACTGGCTGATCTCCCCACCCGCTCCAGCGTATTGCCATACAAGGTCAGCAGCTAGGAAAAGCCACCGCCGTTCTACAGTGGCTCCCAGCAGCAACGTCAAGTTCCTGCAGTTCCATCTGCTCTATGCCTTCCAAATATGATGGGGATGCGAAGTTGCGCAGAGGCTTTGCTACCCAGTGCTCCTTGCATATTGAACTAATGCCACCATAATTCATAACTGAACGGTCGAAAGTGGCTTTCGTGATCAGTCTTCTCTCTGGGAAAGCCCTGGCATGGGCTACTCCCCTCTGGGACATGGGAGATTCAGTCACAGCTGACATCACCACTCTCTTCGCTGGACTACAGACCGTCTTCGAGAAACCTGCCCGAGAGTCTTCTGCTGAGGCTGCCCTCCTGAAATTCTGCCAAGGGACTCCTCCGTAGGTGACTATGTGTTGCAATTCCATATTCTGGTTTCTGAACTTTCCTGGAATTAAGCAGCCTTTCACCACCTTTTAAAAAGGGACTGTCTAGACAAATTAAAGAATCTCTGTCTGCACGGGACCTGTCTTCTTCCCTGAATGGTCTAATTTCCTTGGCCACTCGGATAGACATCCGCTTCTCTGGCTACAGTTTTCCAAAGATCTCCTCTGCCGTCTCCTTCGTCTGCTATCGAAAAGCCCATGCAGGTAAGTAAAAGTGGGCTAACACCTCAAGAGCGCTCCAGACGTAGGCAGGGAAATCTCTGCATCTACTGTGCCAGCCCAGAACACTTCCTGCAGTCGTGTCCAGTGCGTTCTCAGCGTCCAGGAAGTCACTCAAACCTAGGGCTCCTTGGAGGAGCATCCCTAGGTTAGAGAAAAGCTTCTCCATGCCTGCATCTTCCTGTTCTTCTCAGATTTGGAACCAGTGATCCTGTCTCGGCCTTCCTGGACTCCCATTCTGCAGGGAATTTTGTGGATGTAGCTGTGGTCTCCCAGCATCGTGTCCCTGTGGTTCACCTGGAGAAGCGCCCGGTCATCTCGTCTGTCAGTGGGCAGATCCTCTGTGACCTAATCCATTATTACAGAGAGACCGTTTTTCTATGTGCTTCCCCGCTCCACTTCCTCCGTTCAATTGTGACTTCTGTGGTTGCAACACACACCTGTCCTCAACTGGCATGCTGGGGAGGTTCTTTGCTGGGGTTTTGAGTGTCAGTCTCGCTGCCTCGAGGCTCTCCGACCAGTGTCCACCAAGTCTTCTTCTGAATCTTCCAAGCTGTTGGTGGGTCTTCCTGCTGTTTATATGGACCTTGCTGATGTCTTCTCAGAGAAACAAGCTGAAACCCTGCCTCAGTACCGTCCCTAAGACTGTCCTATAGAGCTGCTACCGTGCACATCTCCTCCATGTGGTCAGGTATAACCACTTTCCGTGCCCGAGACTGTGGCTATGTCGGCCTATATAAAGGAGAATCTGCAGAAAGGGTTTATCCACAAATCCTCTTCTCCTGCCGGTGCTGGATTCTTCTTAGTGGCCAAGAAGGATGGCTCCCTCTCCGTGTATTGACTACTGCGGCCTCAATAAAATCACAGCTACCCGCTACCCTTGATCACAGAACTTTTTGATGTTTTACGTGGTGCCAAGGTTTTCACCAAGCTGGATCTGTGGGGGTCATATAACCTCATCCGCATCCGTGAAGGCTACGAGTGGAAGACCTCCTTTAATACTTGTGAATACCTGGTCATGCCCTTTGGACTGTGCATTGCGCCTGCAGTGTTTCAGGAATTTGTCAATGACATTTTCAGAGACTTGCTCTACCTAGACGATATGTTGGTGTTTTCTTCTGACCTGGAGTTTCATCAAGACAAGTTCTTAGACGCTTAAGGGCCAATCATTTCTATGTCAAACTGGGGAAATGCCAGTTCCATTAGAAGAGTCTTCCATTTCTTGGATACATCAGCTTCTGTGAGGGCCTACAGATGGATCCAATCAAGTTATCTGCGGTACTTCAGTGGCCTCGCCCAGTAGGACTTCATGCCATACAGAGATTCCTGGGTTTCGCAGATTATTACCGGCAGTTTATACCGCATTTTTCCTCTCTCGTGTCTCCCATTGTGGCATTAACAAAGAAGAACGCTGATCCTTAACTCTGGCCTCTAGCGGCCGAAGAAGCATTTTCCAAGCTTAAATCTAACTTTGCTTCTGCCCCTGTCCTTACACAGCAAGATACTGAGAAACCATTCCAACTTGACGTGGATACTCCCTCTGTAGTTGCTGGAGGTGTTCTCACCCAGAAAGAGCTCGAAGGCCGAACACTCAATTTTGGGTTTTTCTCTAAAACCTTTTCCGCTGCCAAGAGGAATTATTTCATTGGAGATTGTGAACTTCTGGCTATTAAACTTGCCGTGGAAGAGTGGCCTATCTTTTGGAGGGAGCTTGTCATCCGGTCTGTGTATATACGGACCACAAGAATCTCCTGTACCTCCAAACTGCTCAGCGTCTCAACCCACGACAAGCTCGCTGGTCCCTCTTCTTTTCCTTCTTCAATTTCCTGATGCACTTCTGCCCTGCAAAGAAGAATGTCAAGGCCGATGCTCTCTCTCATGCCTCCGATGTTGTCAGGGAAGAACCGGCTCCACAGCATGTTATCCCTCCTGAAAGACTGATTCTTGCTGCTCCAGTGGATCCGCGTAAGCTTCCTCCTGGCATGACATATGTCCGACCTGCTTTTCAGAAAAAGATATTGACTTGGGGACATTGCTATCGAGTGGCTGGGCATCCTGGGGTGCAGCATTCAGTAGCCCTCATTTCTTGTTACTATTGGTCAGTCTTGGTAAAAGATGTGCAGGAGTTTGTGGGTTCCTGCACCTCCTGTGCTCGTAACAAGCCATCTCGCCTAAAACCTGCTGACAGGTTGTTGAAGATGTCTCATTTTGTTCCTCTGCCAGGTCTGCCACTGGTACAGAGGATCCACTACCTCAGATCCTGACACTTGCAGGCATGTGGAGGCTTTTGACCGTTACACTCTACTGACAAGATGCAAAGACATTGAAACAGTGCTGTCTACAGTTGAGAATCTGTTACTTTTTGAATAGCTAGACTGGTTTGGCTTTAATCCTGCATAATAACATTAGGCTTCTTCAAAGTCATGTTTGATGTTAAAAGGGCTGCCTTACAAGGTAGCTAAAAGAGGCAATGTTTTCCCTATTTCATCCTGGAAAATGTATATGCATTTTTCCCAGAATCCCCTAGTGAAGTGTCAATGGCTGTACACACCTCCACATGCCTGCAAGGCATTATTTGGCCAAGTCTTCCTAAAGGAGCTCTTAATTTTTGACCCCAGCTGCAGACTAAGGCCTCTTTCACACTTGCATTGCTCATCACATCAGAGTCTGATCCGGGTTTGGTCAGTGAAAAACTGATATTTTTCATCAGAGTTCAATCAGTTTTCAGTCAGAGTTCAGTTCATTGTCTCAGTTTTACACAAGCGTTTCAATGCAATTTCAATGCATTTTTCATGTGCAGATAATGTGCATGAAAAGTATTCAGGACTAAGTTCTATATTTTCTATGGCAATTGATGTGTAAAAAACGCATTGCACTTGCATTGGATTTGCATGTGTCTGAGCGTGCAATGCGTTTTTGATGCATCTCGATAGACTTGTATGGTGTGTTTTTCAGGCGCGTGACTTGCACAAGTGGTGCATGCTGAGATTTAAACGCACATTAAACAAACGCGCATGTCTGCGGGAAAAAAAAATGCAAGTCTGAAAAAGCCTGTTAATTACAATGGGTCAGAGTGCAATGCAAGTTCTGCAAGTCAAAAGCATGCGCAGAACACGAGCATGAAAAACGCAAGTGTGAAAGAGGCCTAACACTTCTGTTTTGTGTTGTGGCCCAACTGACACTGGCAGTTGAGTGCAGCTTACCTTGATAATTTACATATGAAATGCCTACCCACACTGCAAACACAAGCAGGAGCAATACCTGACTTTTTTGGTGCTGGCAGTTGGCACCTATCTACTGTATCTATCTATCTATCTATCTATCTACATTTATATATATCCTCTTTTTACTTGTTTGCCTTTTTCTAAATGATCTTTCTGACTACACTGTGGCTGTTTATATTGATGAGATTATTCAACTGTAAACTGAATTTTAAAGGTCTTTCAAAATCATTGTAGTCAAATGGCTATTAAAAATGTATTTTCATTTGTGAGTTGGCAATTATGATTGAGTTTCCTCTAAAAAAAGGAATATCAAATTACATTTAAATGTACCATTTCCTACCCAACATACCAAAGTCAATAAAATGATAATACAATATTGATTAGAAAGAAACACAACTTATACTCTAATAATTATATCCTCACAGCCTACTTGTGAATTGCTTTACATATAAATAAATAATAGGTAGGTCTTGGTAAAATGAAATGATCCTAAATAGTCAATATTGAGAAAATATATCCGTAATCTAATCTCACTTACAATTAGCTGCATATTTTCTTTTTATTATGAACCAAATGTCAAGACAGGGCCAGAATATCAATGTATTGGGACTATTTAGCTCCAGAATTGTATAAAAATATTAATACATTCCCCCCTACTGCATCTGACAAGCATAACTTTTTGAAATTGATATTTTAATAAAAATTGCAGGTGTAAAAAAATCACAAGGGCCTTTTCCCGGCACTCATAAATAGTGAATCTAACATGTTCAAGTGCAAGGCCGTGCAAAGCCAGAGTTATTTTTTGACATTTTTGTTCCGTAATTCCAAAAAAGTTGCATGTTCACTACACTCCCCTCCTGGCATATTTGCTGTTGCGATTATTTTACATAGAGCATTTGGGGATTTTGGTGTACCTAACATGTTTATGTTTTTATTGACAGGAAGTCCCCAGGCTACATACTAGACCCTGTTTGGGGAGGGCTCACTCCATATAGCCTCAGGATGTCTGAGGAAGGGGGAAGTGTGAGTCCGAGTTCATTTTGCTATGATTATATCTCGTTGGAAGAAAAAATTGTAAATAATGCATTAGAACGTAAATAGACTCCTACGATCCAAGGTATTAATATTTATGCAAGCTGAATAGGATAAGTACAAACTATTATGTAACTACCGATCTTGGGACAGAAAAACACTTTGAACAAAGAATGTATAAGCTGAAGTTTTGAAGTAAAAGTAATCTATTTTGTTAAATTGCATGTGTGGTCATTGTATTGGACACTGTTCAAGGAATGCGGGAGAATTGGAGGATGTCCCATCCTAGACCACCACGTTTATATATATATATATGCAATTGAAGTACTCCACATACTACTTTTTTCTGGTTCACAAACTATATTGCACATACCCATTCAAAAAAACTCCCAGGACAATTTCCCCAACGCGCGTTTCGCGTCACCTCCGCTTCCTCTGTGATGGTCATTTATTTGAAAGGAGGGGCATTATGTGTCATCTAGCCTTCATGTATTTTTTATCTGTAACAATTGGTTTGACAAAAATTAGCAGAGTAGAGCCAAAGCTTAAAAAGTTAAAATTCTCATCTTTCAGATTGCATCAGGGTTATGGTTATGTGAGCTATAGAAATGGAGATGCAGGCAGTTAAAGACAGAAAAGCTAGCAGCAGATAAGGATCCACTTCCTACTTATTTCTTTCACAGTCCGGCGAAAGTGCTATCCGCGACCCTTGTGCCCCAATGTCTTAAATAACAAAATCCCTTTGACTAATAATGGAGTGCAAAATGCGTAACATGTTCAATCTAACAGCTAATAGTGCCAACAAATGGTTCTAATCTAAATTATCCATTTTTTCCTAAAGTAAGGAAGGCAAATGCATCAACTCATTTAATTGAATGATATGAATCACATCTGAATGTGTAGGAAGAAGAAATAGTAAAATCTCCCATGTGTATGTAAAAAGATATGTCACCCTTCAAGCTCTGCCATGAGGATCCTGAAATTCTCTGCCAAATGACATAATTCTAATGGGAAATACTTCTCTCTATTAAGTGCTGCAGAATCTTTATCAGACAGAAACTGTAAAGGATATCTTTATTATTGCCATGATGACCCAGAAATATGCATCTTTCTTTTTTTGTCTGGTGCTTTGAGCTGTCATGATAAGATTTTTAATGAGTGAAATGTCCTTCCTTCTTTCTTTCTTTCTGTTAAACCATGTATTATACTAATCTCAGCTCCAAATTGTGGATGGAAAGGGGTTGCAAATACTCTTGTTACTCTTGTAAGCTGCAACTATTACTGCTGTGACCAAAGATCCCATCCTAACAAAATGCTGCATACATAATAAGCAGGAGGCATTTTAATAAGATGTTAAAATATGTTTACATTTATGACAGAAAATACTTAAAGGGGTTTTAAGGTGGCAGACATTTCCCTGCATGTTGCAGACAAACAAAAGTAACTCCATGTATGAATTCAATGTTATCAGTGATTTTAGGTACATTTACAGATAATGAAATCTGAAGTTATAAGGTCAGCTTTTGTTTATACTACCTCATCTACTGGGAAACGACAACTTCACAGTCCCTAGCGCTGGCTGCGCATGCATGGTAGGCAGTCTTCATCATCCTATGTCCCTGCACAAGTGCTACACACAGTAATTCTCTGTGCAGCTTCCTTCCTTGTATGGACAGTGCCCACCTCTGCCTCCTCTACAACACAAGCCCAGAGCTCTAGCAGCCAATCGCTGCTGTGCTGTGCATTCTGGTGGGAGTGAAGCATCATGGGACTTGTAGAGTGCGGCGGCCATCTTGCTTCCTTTGTTCCTGCCTCCAGGAATAAAGTGCTAATTCTTTGTAAAAATCACAATTACCACAATATTTTAGTGGAAGGTATTGTAGTAGATGGTGTAGAGGGTGTATTTGTCACACCCAGGGGTTTGTTTTGGAGGTTCAGGGACCATACAACCCCTTTAAAGGTGTTTTTCCATTTCAGCCAATACATATTATTGTTATAATTGTGTATATAAATTGTGTATTGTGTATATAAATCTGTCACACAGATGCACAGCTCATTAGCACAGAAGATTCAGAACCGTGTGATGTAAAGCACCTGTTTGACATCACATGATCATGGAAGGAAGTAAACATAGAACCTTTCGATAGAATGAAAGAAAACAGAAATTTAGAAAACTGGAATTTATAAAGGAAGTTTATTGAAAAATTGCATAACTTTTCAATATAAACAAAATCATATTTATTTGCTGAAATGGGAACACTCCTTTAAAGATTTCATACTTTTTCTTGTATGCCAATATGCATACAAAGCCTAAGCTGTATTTTAGGTTGGACTAACATGGGCTATTAGCAATGTTTAAGAGCTCAAAAGGTCATTCACAATTCTTCATGTAAAATAATTCGAACAACTCAATGTGGTTAACAGTTAATTAACTTATAATATAATTCTACATTAACCCATATTCATTTTCTGGTACCCTGTGTGTACCATTTACATTTCACTTCCACCTTGACCTTTATCAGAAGTAGTCTTCTGGATATCATCTACAGATCAGCACAAGTGTAGTTACAGTAAGTGCTGTATGATCTTACTACAAAATATATCCCCTGTGTCATTGATTTACAGACTCTCTTATATCCCTATTGTGAGGATGATTGAAGAAGAAGACAGAACAACCAGCAGAACTTATCCTATATATCATATTAGGGACACAGTGGGATCTGTAGAACCCATGCAGGGTTTGCTGTGTGAATATAAGCAGAGTACGGTCAATTTTTGTACTCAGAGGGGGATAGTTGTTTGCACATTTGGTAATAAAATATATGGCTGCTTAGAAGTAAATTACTTCCATACATCCGATTTTTCTTTACACCTACAGGGGACCTGGATTCACATGGCAAGTTGTACAGTACAGCTCCTAATAACAAGTCTTCAGAGTTAAAGAAGGCTTTTTCACAGTTTATGAGTGTACACTGGTCATGAAAATTAAATATATCATAGCTTTCAACATGCAAAATATAGGCATTACCATTTCATTATGCAGGAAAATATCTTAGAATGAGTTCCTCTCATCGTAGGTAGGACACAATCATAACTACTTTTGATGAAACTCCAAAAGCCTGGCAGCGACAGTTTTGACTGTCTTAGGGATTTTGTCCTTGCTGTCTATAGCACCCAGTTGTCATTATGTTTCATTTTTCTAGTGCAAATCAAAAAGTAACTCTACTAAATTAGAATTGGTTGCCATGGGTAACAAGGCCACTCAAGAGATAATTAAGGCCCTCTAAATAATCAAATTGTATGTAGTCATTAATCAATAGTTTAAAGATAGAACTTTCTCTTTACTGTTTATTTTTGCTTTGCGTGACAGGAAAAAAAACTGATCTGATTAAATAAGTACCCTATTATTCTGTATTAATTGACTCCAAGCTCTCACTCATAATGGTAATTATATCCTTATCATTTGCATTTTAAGATAGGTTGCAGGTCTTCAGTTATTACTGTGTCACAAGAGACATGTAACCTAGCAACACAGCAGTTGGCCTACACGCCAGTGAGGGGGTGTCCATGTTGTAGATTTAATTTAAGCCTTTAAAGTTCCTGGCTGAACACAGGGCATGGACATATCATAATGGAGACTAGGATTTTGACTGAACTTATTAATTTCCATTAAATTAAAACTGATCCCAAAATGCATCAGTTTTCACCTTAGTCAGAATGTAGTTGTTTAGATGAATGAAAAAAAAGTAAAATTTTCTTGACCGACCAAATTTGCAGCTCAGTAAAACTTGGGACGTCAATGTTATTTGAGATCCTCTTTCAAAAATAAGAGATCTTGTTTGAAACATGTTAGAAATTAGAAATAAAAAGGGAAATAATTGAAATAAAACAAATGGTCTATAACTCTACAGTAATACCAACATGGAGAAATAACTACAAAAAAATAACCCCTTTGCAATAAGCTGGATTACTGCATTGATTACTAACAATATGTGCTGATTTTTTAAAGGAATACTCTGTAGATTCTCTTTTCGGTTTTACTAAACATCTACTCACATCTACATCTACAAATAAGATTAACAATGTTGAGAAGGAATTTTCAACCTTTGCTCCCTGCAGATGTGTTTCAATACATGTCATAGCTTCTTGAAAGCTTTATGGTGATTGGGGGACATGTATCAGGGCCTGTGCTTCTGTTTTCTGGCTTACAAGCCCTGTAACAATTGCGAGCTACCATAAATTGTGATTATTTCCCCCTTTACACCATTTCCATGCCACGTGGGCATGTAGGGGCATGAAGGGGATAACATCAGAGGCCTGTGACCGCTCAGGATCTGGCATAAAATTGTATGTCAGTACAGCTATCCCATGGGGTGGGGGTTTCATCATATGCCAAGGGCACTAAGCACTGATCTATGATAAATTCTGTAATTCTGGTCAGAAGAAAGGTGATATCTTCACCAGAGATATAGTTCTGTGTGCCATCAACATAGGAGTGCTATTGAAAGCAAGGGACTTAATTTACTGTCCTAGGCCAGAGGTGTAGAAGGAGAAAAGTAGGGGTCCCAGGACAGAACCTTGTGGGACATCAACAGAGATGGGACCAGGTGAAGAAGTACTATGAAAGTAATAGAGGCGGAATGTCTTATTGAAGCGGTATGAGGACATCCAGAAAAGAGCCAGGTCAGTGATGCCAAAAGAAAATAGCAAATAGATTGCAATTTGTCAAAGAGTGAGTTGGAGGAAAGGTAGAAAGGAGCAAGTTTCAGAGGGACATGTTGTTCTGGGAGTTTTGAAGCAAATGCAAAGTAGTTAGTGGTAGTTCAACACAGAAAATGGGTCCAGAGATGGCTTCTTTCAGATGGGTGGCACAGTTGTGTTTGAACAACACCAGTGGATAGTGAAAGGTGAAAGAGATGAGCCCAGTGGTGAGGTTGGGACAGTGATAGAATTGAGTGAAACGCACAAGTAGTGACGATTATCTTCATTTGTAAAGAAGAACAGGTTTCTCAGTATCCAAGCTTTGTGTGTCTGCATTTCATGGAGAAAAAGCCCAAGACTTTGAGGATAATAATTCAAATCATGTACTTAACTGAAGCTGGTGTTTTCATTAGAAGATTGTGGGCTGATGTGACATTTTTATATGGACAAGTTAACCAACAGATGTGTAAGGGGTGCCTTCTGACTGTCCCAATGCACAGATGTTGGAGAGATTGTTTCTGGGTATGTATGCTGATACTATGGGTGTGTTCTTTGTTGAAAAAAAACCCAACAGAATAGAGGCTGCATTTATTGAACAGAATAAATAAGTTAAAAAATACATGCAAACCAATATAATGATATAATTTAACGTACATTTTGCGGGTTCAACTTGTGCATTTTTTCTGCTAATTTAATTTATCACAATTGTTTGCTGTTGCTTTTCTTGGCATGCACTGTACTGAAACTGCCAAAAATAAATTGTAGAGAATGTTGTGTTTGAAAAAAATTTAAATACTATAAAAAATATTTAAAATGCTGCCCCTTTAACAATGAAAACTGTCTTTAGTACATTTTATAATGTATTACAGATTTTACATAGCCACTTAAAGACATGAGACAAACTTCCAAGACTCATCCTACTACATGTAAAAACTGTAGTTACTCTCAGAGCGTGAAGCACACTAAAATTCTTCAGGTCTGGGGGTAAAAGGAATAAGGTAACAACTGCTGCTAAGTTTATTGCTGAAAACTGCGGGAGCCAGCAATGTAACATTCAGAATAGTGGTACTTAAGGGGCATAGTTAGGGTGGTAAAAGATCCAGGGCACGGGCCATAATGCATCAGACTATTAGTAACTCCCACTCCTGTACATAGGTCCCTCACATTTGGTTGTGCCAGTAACAACTGTACAAGTGACGTGTTCTCAGATTGTAGTTGTTCTCTATCTTCTCCATTAGGTCCAGCGTCACGATGTCTCCTCTTCAGCCACAAGTCCTTCCTGTGGAGTTTACCACACGTAAATCTTATGTCATCATCTCGTGATAACCTCCCGTCTGTGTTATGGCGTCAGCATCTCCTGCTCTCTCTAGTAGATATGGAGCTACATTCTCCACTACAGAACTGATCACTTTCTACTTCCTGAGGTCCCATATAGTGATGAGAGTGGGGGAAATGCTTGAGACAGGAGGGTGGTGCTCTATCCACAAATTAAATGGGTTCAACAATAAAGAAGCTAATGAGAATGAATGGTTTTCACCCACAGTTGTCGTCTTCAATCATCATTAAGACATGTACAGATCACAGGAGAGGAGGTGCAGGAGCACATGGACAAGCGACAGCCGTTTTGTGACTTCATGGACCTCAAGAACGGTTAAAAACTATGTTTGTCATGTTGTATAACATCAGTAAATAACTGTCTGGCTTGTGCTACTTTGCAATAGAAAATATATTTAAATTACAGATGCAACACTTGATAACATGACCTAAGGTGCGTTAACTTATTATTTACCAAAGGGGCTGTCCCATGTACTACCCAGCATTACAGATTGAATTTTCTCTTCTGGTAAATGAGTTAGGCCAAACATGATGGTCAATACAGGAAAAAAGTTGCTCCTGCACTCCAACGGATAATAGAGCAAACTATATATATATTAAAATATGTAGTGCATACAGGCATACAGACATACAGACACATTTTGACAAAAAAGGGGGAGATTTATTAAAGTGTCCACTACAGAATTCTGTTGTACTTTGCATTAAAAAAAACTGTCTGCACCACATTTATGAAAAGGTTTTAGACAGTATTCTGGCTCTCCCATGACTAGCTTGACAAAATGGATGTAGCCTATGACAAGGGGGATGGTCTCATGCCATAAAGGTACGTGAGCCACAAATACTGCTGACCCAACAGAATTGTGTCCTAGTTTTCTGGCGTAAGCCAACTAATAGGAGGTGCAAAGTATGACTAGACTGTCTTATACTAGGACATATGTATCATCCAGCACCAGACGCTGAGTTTGTGGATATGAACCACAGGCACCACTTGTAGGAATTCCAGTGAGGTGGTTGTCCTTGGCAAATCTCTCACCAGAAGTCCTGAAAATGGCTGCTAGCATGTCAAAGGACACCAAGGTTACCAAGGACTAGCAGGTTATGTAAAATATAAGTGATTATCCTAGGGGATTGTACGTAGCCTGGTAAACTTTCTAATAAAGAGTCTCAATCTGACATTTCTGTTAACTGAAAATAAAGCATGAAGAATAAGGCTGCTAGAAACAGCAGAATATATTTGTTATTAGTGAAACACAATGGAGCACATTTACTTACCTGTCCGAGGAGTTCACCCGAAGTGCATTCTTCCAAAGATAATGCACTGTGGCGCAATTCACTAAGTTCACCTTCGTGTTCCCGGTATGTATGTAAGTTCATGTCTTGCGACACAATTTTAAAGTTAAATCCCACACTCAGTCCACCCACCCAATTTCTGTCCCATGAAAAACGGTGCAATTGCGCCAAAATCTGATCGCTTGTGACACAATCCCGTTCTAAATAGATGTCACAGCGGCGCAAATCACGAAAATTTCTAAAATCCGACAAAAGTGCGATCCGCGGGACCCTAAGTAAATAAGCCCCAATGTACTATTAATTTCATAAAGTTTGTTGAAAGGTTTGGTACTTTAAAAAGCTAAAAGCCATGATTGGCTACACCAATTGTGGTTCTCAACCTGCTAAATCCAGGAGTCAAATTCAACTCCAGCACCTCAATGGCAGGGACATATGGGTGCAGCCATATTGGCACAAATATCTGCTCCTCATCCCATAATTGGGCGGTAAGAGTAGATATTACAGCCATGCAGGGGCGTAACTAGGAGAGGCAGGGCCCCATAGCAGATTTTTGCATGGGGCCCCCTTCCCCTTAAAAAAAATTAAGACTCATTTGTAAGCATGTTTATACAATCACACTCATTTATACAAAAATAGATATATCTATATACAAAATGTACAAAGTTCTACAGTCGTACACCCACATTTATAGACTCTTAGGGTACATTTAGACGCCTGTCTATGTGGACGTATAGACGGCCACAAATTTGTGGCTGCATATATACAGCCCCATAGACTGCAATGGCGAGTCGGCGGCACGGTGCCACACATGCATTTCCACGACATACACTGGGGAACGATAGAGGCTGCTCTATATTTCCCTGTGTCTGTAGCCGTGCGGCGCTGTTTTCTATGGAAGGGGTCACCTCCTCTCCAGCACACAGCCCGGCGGGCATACCACCGTGTGAATGTACCCTCACACACATAAATACATACATGTATACACTCACACTCACACATTTATGTAGTCATACATACATTTGTACACTCATGCATACAGTATCAACACACATATACAGAATATATATACATACACGCATATACTGCAGATAAACATGCAGCAGATACACGCACATACCATAACACCATACACACACCATAATCACACATACAGCATATACACACAGTGCAGTATATATACAACATACACACAGTACAGTATATACATGGCAAGGCATGTCCACTGGCCCATTAACATGGCGGGACCTGGCTGCCACGGTGGTACAAGGTGACCAGGAGTGTTCCATTCATGTATTTCTATAGGTATCCCTGCTTTCCGCACAGCCTCTCTCATTCATGTCCCAGATAACACTGTTCACCCCACCCTCCCCCCGAAGGGGACTATGGGGCCACAGCTCAGCCCCAGCCTCTCAGAGGTATGTGCCTAATCACTCAGGCCCCAGAAGCTCTCACAGGGACAGGCCAGATATATGTCCCTGATGTAACTGCTCACCTCAGCCCCAGCTCCCAAGTATTATACAGCAGCCCAGACCACAACAAGGCCACAGCTCAGTCTGGAACAGCTCCAGCCTCTCAGCACTGCAGTCGGATGATATAAGAAGAGGGAGGGGCATAGCTCCACCCACTATGTCCCGGGATTCAGGAACAGCCTCCATTCTGTGTATACAGCACTGTCATGCTGCAAGGTGCTTCCTGCTGCTGAAGCCACTCCTCCCTCACTGACTATTCCTGAGGTATATAGAAGCACAGGCGCGGGGGCGTGGCCGAGTCCCTGCTGATCGTAGCCTCCTACAGGCACTGCAGCCCCGCTATTATAAGGAGCTATGCTCAGCAGGGACATAGAAGGATGGGTCCAGGGGGGAAGGAATGAATACATTATGACGACTCACCCCTGCCGTGTCCACGGGCCCATTAACATGACGGGCCCCGTAGCAACTGCTACGGCTGCTATGGCGGTAGTTACGCCACTGTAGCAATGATCCCATTAGATACAAATGCTATAGGTTTTGGATGACTTGGAGTAAAAAAAACATGTCATGAAATGTCAAGAGTATTTTCTCTGCAACATCTTAAAATAAAAGCACATTCTCTGCTGTATAAAACTATAGTACCTTTGTCATTAATGGCACTTTGTTTCCAATAGACACACTGGGACACATTTACTTACCCAGTCCAGTCGCGATCCCGCAGTGCGTTGTCCGGCGCTGATTCGGGTCTGCGGGGATTCAGGTCATGCGCCCGAGTTCCTGCAGGTGTTGCTGCTGCGCCGAGGTCCGCCGGAGTTCACCTTCTTCCCGGCGCATGTAAGTGCTGATCTTGCGACACAAATTCCTTTTTAAATTCCGCGGGTTTTCCGAATCCATCAGGTTGTCCGATGGCCACGCTCCCCGATTTCTGTTGAGTGAAAGCCAGTGCCGATGTGCCACAATCCGATCGCGTGCGCCAAAATCCCGGAGCAATTCAGCGCAAATCGGAAACATTTGTGAAACCCAATGAAAGTGCGGCTTTCGGACCCTTAGTAAATGTGCCCCATTGTAACAGAATTCTCTCTGTACAACCTGCCATTTTATTTACTAAAAAAAAGCATAATTTTTCCATTGAGAAGGCTCACAGGTAGGTAGATGCTGCCCCCTATAATCAAAAGCCAATTGATCATTTAGCAGTTGAAGAGATCTAAATTGACTGAGCATTGTGGTGCCTCTTTAAATCAATGTAAAGTCACTGGCAGAATGTTGTGCTAATGTTTTCTCTTTATGCCTGACTGGGCATACATTGCAATCAAATTATTAACATGACACCAATCATTTCTTAACAGACTCAACACACTCCAGGGCATGTGTATTTCTGTACTGCAATGAGACTCAGGTGGAAAAGGTCTCAGTCTTTTTACCTTCTCTTTACACTTGTCTGATTGGAGCATTTAATCGACAGGCAAACTGGATGATAGTTCTGTATCATGAAGTGACACCTGTGCATATGTTATCAGACTTGTTATTGCCTCTAAATGGCAGCATATGAAATGCACAACTGATAGAATGCATAATGCAGGGAATCCATATTCATCATACCTTTACATACTCCAACAAAAATCCTTTGGTTGAAAATATGAGCAAAATGTCAGCATTATATTTTCTATTCAACCAAGAATATTTAATACTAGAAGGGACACATCCAAATGACCAAGAAATGGAAACAGCTTGTTGCTGACTTAGAATCAGTTCACACGTCAGTGTTTTGCATCAGTTATTGTGATCGAAAACTAGGAATTGTGGAACACACAGAACAGGCTCCAAACTTTCCATTATACCTTATCTCTGTGTAGTCTCCACACCTGCTTTTGGCTGATGCAAAAAACTGATGGTATATTTGAGATGTTAACTGGCCCTTATTCATATGTTTCTAAAGGGAATAAAAGTAAAGCGGTTTAACAAGGGAAAGGCATAAGTACAGTAGAGTTCTAAGTTAACATCCAGAAACATTATTTAATGGCCAATTATTTACTATTATGGTAAACATGTAGGGAGATTTGACAGATCCTCTTTTTTTCATTCATGCAATTTTTATAATTCATTTATGCTTGAATGTGATGCATATTTTTTAATGTAACTACATTAACAACAGATCTGTAGGAATAATTATGTTTACTTGATATAGTTGATATTGAAGAAGTAGCTAAATAATAGTGTCAAGTTGGACAGGTGTACCTAATAAAGTGGCCGGTGAGTGTACGTCCCCCATACACTTCTGTGGGCTCACAGCACCCTACGGGAGCGGTATGGTGCCGCACGTGCGGCACCGTACCGCTCCGTAGCCCGGGAAAAGATAGGACATGTCCTATCTTTTCCCGTATTACGGTGTCGCGGTCATATATCGCTATGGAGAGGGGCGGCAGTGAGCTGCGCTCACCTCCTCCTCCTCTCCCTGCGCTGCCGTGTGCCTGCCGTGCTACGGTTCGGCGGGCACACGGCAGTGTGCATGTAGCCTAAGTTCAGATGGTGAAAAAACGGAAGCAGATAAATTAACCACATTTAGGGTACATTCACACGGCCGTATGCATTTTCTGTCCTGTATTTACAGCTGTATTCTGGTCGCAAATACAGGCTGTATGACATCTGTATGTAGCCTGTATGTAACCCTTATTTTCACAGTATTCTGTAAAAAATACAGTGGGCTTGCAAATGATGTCACTAACTTTGCCAAGCCCAAATTGGATTCCAATGAGGTTAGATTCCAATGTGGAATATATCACTGGATACATAGATGTACATGCTTGTATCATCTATACATGCATATTTGCAGGTATACAGCATAGGAGAAGCAGTACTGTGTCCCCATTTATACAGGATTGGAGTGGTAGTACTGTGTCCCCTCCCACTTGGCAACGAGCATGTCCCCCTTTGGCAACGGGCATGTCTCCATTTCCCCCTAGACAACGAGCATGTCCCAAATAAAATTTAGAAAATATTTGTGTGCCTGTTTCAATTTTTTTTTATTCAACACCTACTGTCAAATGTATTAACCTCAAGGTATGGCTATGGTCTGGCCAATAACCCTCCCCTAGTGTTAAAGGGGTTAGCAACGAGCCATTTTTTGTGTGTGTGTTTTTTTTTTGTATTCATGGACCATGCATGCTGTGAATGGATTCCTTTGATGAGCATCATTTTTTTTTAACAAAAACGTGTGTTTTTTTCAATAAAACTTTTGTTTTGTTATTGAGTGTTTTTTTTTTCTTTGCAAGACTGTATAATTTGCCATAGTTGACGGTGCTTTTGCTGGTCTTAGTGTTTGCCATCTTTTTATTTTTGGCAAATTTAAACTAATGCCAATATCCTTACCCTGGTACCCACCTCCACCTGGGGTGGGAAGAGCCATGTACAAAGCTGTCTATAAATGGTCAGGTACTGGGGCAGCTGCAGGCTGTTATTGTTGCGCTGCAAAAGCCCCCTAAGGGCTATCCCAGCTCAGTAATGACAGGCTGATGCTGTTTTTTGGAATATGGCTGATTTGGCAGTTAGGAGGGACCACACTTTTTTTTTGCAAATAAAATTTCAAGCCGACGGCCAAGCATAATGGTGTGCATGAGGAGCAGGTGGAGCAGCTGGAGCTGGTGGAGCAGGCAGAGATGGCCGAACAGATGCAGGAAGCGGAGCCGGTGGTTGAAACCCTGCCACAGCAACAGCTCCCGAGGAACGGCCGCATCTGTTCTGCAAACGTAAGCAGCACAGATTTTTTACTTGCCCATTGAGTTCTATAGGGGCGGCCGCATCGCGAATCTTGCCAAATATAGGACATGTTCTATATTTTGCGATGCGGCCACCCGGTCAGGTCGCGATGCGGTGAGACACCGCTTGCTCACCGCATCGCGACCGGGAACAATAGGAGTCTATGGGGGACCGTGATCTGGTCGCAAATCATGCGACCAGATCACTGTCCCCCTCCCTGCCGTGTGAATGAGCCCTTACTTGATATAGTTGATATTGAAGAAGTAGCTAAATAATAGTGTCACTGGCAGGGAATTTATCATTTAATTTCTAGTTTTCTTTCTGATGTTTAGGTGCATCCTCCTTTTGCACCAAATTTAGTGACAAAACGTGAGCCAGACAACAGACTTTTTCATAGTCTCTTACACATAGACCAATGTTCTGACAAATTCACCATTCATTTCCACTTGATCTATGGCTATATGCCAGATCAATGACTAGAGACCTTCAATTTAGGCACACGATTGAGGAATGCCGTCCAGCATTGAGCCACCCCCCCTACCTTGCCGACACAAAGCAGCTTGGTCCTGCTAAGAGACTCAGGCCTGACCAGGTCTAACTTGGCAGAGATTGTAGCTATAGTCTCCTCCGATTGTCTGAGCAACATTTACCATGCAAAGTCCAGCACAAGTCACATGCCCCATGTTAAAGGTGGTCCCCAAAAAATGGAGCACTGTGTCAGAGCAGCGCAGGGGGTGCTAGATTTGTGAAGAAAGGGCGCCAGAAATCATGGATCTGGCGCCTGTGCACACTACACAGGCAAACTGCACATTTGCATTGTTTTTAGTAAATGTGAGCCATTGTTTGCAGCCCGCCAACTGTTGTGTGCAGGAGGCCTCAGAGAGGAAACATGCTTGTCATTTGCCCAGTTGTGCTTGGTCAGACATGACTTCTGTATCTGTGGGCACTGATTCTAAACACTTTTAAAAATAGGTTTAGCAGGTCTTAAGGGAGTTTTCCAGGGAAGAATAAAATGGGTCTAGCCCAGGGGATGTTTTTTATAATAAGAAAAGTAGTATTACTCCTGCAAGTTCTCACACAAATACTGTTAATTTGTTGAAGAGCGTGTATAGAGGAATCATCATCTTTGAATATGACAACATCATGAATAGAGATGATCAAATCTTTAACAAATTATTGAATAACAGTCTTTTTTCCAGGTGGCATATCAGTCTGATTCTCCAAAAATCCTTTATTCAACTAATTCATTTATCAAGATGAAGGAATATTTCAAAATAATCTTCACTATGTGATTCAGAGTAAATTGACTAACACTTCTTCTATGAAATTGTCACTGACAAGGCTTTTTATCCACAAAATTTTAACTTGCTTTTTTACCATGATGTGAAATCTGTTCATGATGGTACCTGAAGACCAAATAGGCCCTTGTAAAACAGATCAGCCTGAGGTGTTTTGGGCACAATACAGCCATATGTATAGCACAATCATATTAAATCCAAATCTATTGGTAACTCATTCCCTGAAAGGTTATGCCTAACAGGGGGAGTTTCACCATCTTTGGGCAATTTGAGTAGAGAATTCAAGGAAAGTTCTTTAGGATGCCTGACATTTGAAAACTTATACTGCTATACACTAATGTAAAATAAAGATTAATTCTATTCACAGTGACACTTCACAGTGACTATTCACAGTGACACATGTGCATAGTGGTCATGTTTCTTATAACACCCCATAATTATTGTTTCTCATCCTCAGTCAAGTAACTTCTTGATTCCATAAGACACTGGAGGGAATACTGTAGGACTTTGTAGTCTACTGGCGGAGAATACACATAATCTCCCATTTCCTGGCTTCTTTGTCCCGCAAGCTACTTCAGTGTGTTGGGTGGGGGCTACAGTGTCCCCCCAAGAAGCCAGCAGAGACTATAGGAAAAAACTCATCCAGATCAGACCTGGTATTAGGTACAAAATGGTGGAGTTTGCACCCGTATCTATTAAGAGGTCAGAGCCTTTTAGTACTTATGGGCACCCAAAAGCCCGTTTAAACACCAGACTTAATGAATTCCCCTAAATGTTTCCCCCTTTATGAGTTTTATGATATTTCCTGGAAATCAACTCAACACTTTCAAAGCTAATCATTCTGACCGTCTTTTGATAAATTACAAAGCTTTAAATATTTTTCTATAATCTTCACATGTTGTTGGCGTTATATATCCTTTGGAGGAAATATGGAGAAACCTTCATATGTTGTTGGTGTTATATAACTTTTGGAGGAAATATGGAGAAATAGTATAATGACGCAAAACCCAGAACAGACCATATGGCAATTATACAACTAAAGTAATCAATCTTTGTTGTGTGCTACTAACTGCCTTCTGTATTAATTAGACTGCCGTCATTCATATCCTTCCAAACGTCTACCTGCTGACAAATCCTGCCATGCATTTAAATGGTCTCCAAAGAGACGCATCTACTACTTTTCCCCGCCTTGTAGCACATGCGCATCATGCCCAGAGGCAGGCTGTGTTCATTGCGGTCTGCTCCACTAGTTTGGCATTACCGCTGTACCTCCTCCGGGTTGGCCTGGACAGGATTATCCGGTACGACAGGGGGCAGGTTCTATGACATAAATTAGCTGAAGTAATGCACAATGGCGCGAACTGGACACCAGTCTGCATACAGTGGTCACGCGATCCACCACTAGGATCCTTGACTTACAGATTCCTAATGGGGTTTTAGTTTACAACAAGCCCCTATTTAATCCAGCTGCACTGCACTAAGAGTCTTAGTTTTATTTGCCCCAGTGACAATTGGATTTTCAAATTTTTTTGCTGTAATGGGACCAAGGATTATCAATAAAACTTCAACACAGACACTTTACAGCTGATCATTGCAGCCTGGGACTATAGTAAGGCATCCAGACAGCATCACCAAGGGTCACATTGGGCAGAGGGGTCTGTCTGTAACTATTAGTCATCTGTAAGTATAATGTCCTTAGGTTGGTGGACCGTCTGTATATTGTTTTACTTCTGTTGGGTACTGTTTTGTTGATTAACGTAATAGACGGTGTGAGACACTGAAGGGGTTAACTGTAGATGGGCAATATGTTTCCCATGGGTTTACCTACTATGCAAGGCCTTAATGAGGAGGTTGTGTTGTCCAGCACCTTGGGCAAAGGTGGTGGGAGCAGCCTAATCAGGCTGTATAAAGCTGCAGAGCAGAGCTGAGAGTGTTGGCTCTGAGTGGAGGCTGGAAAACACACAGCCCTGACTTCTGTGCTTGGAGCAGTGATATCCTTTATGTTCTAGTGGTGAGTTAGAGGAACTCTGTTTAGCTAGCACCCAGACGGGTAGGATTTTGTTTATGTTTTGTTGTCTGTATGTGAAGGCTGTTTTATTTTGTACCTGATACTTGAATAAAAGCAGACGGGACCTGTTTGGACGCCACTTTGGTGTCACTGTCTTGAACTGCATCCAAACCTCGCTACCTCAATCTCTACTGGGCCAAATTGCCAACAACAGTTATGTCTACTGTAAGCAACTTCTGAGACAACCCTTTGGAATTCCTTTCTTGATACCAATTAACATGAATCTTGACCACACAATTCTTAAGTTCCCATTATCCACCTTGTTTATACTGCGCACTACATGTTCTATCCCATCAGCACGATTAAAGACATTACTGTTATACCCAACCTTATACTGCTCAAGGTTACTGATGTTAGTACAATTAGTCCCCCTGACATCTTCAGAGGATGACAATACAGATGCAGGTCGGCCGTACCTTGGCCTCTTCAGAGTGTCTTCACAACTAAGTTCATGAACCGAACCGTAATCCTCGGACCTGGCCAGACAAGGCAGAGACCCATAATCGGAGTTTTTACCATATACCCATTTAGGAGCTAGCGGTACCCCGTCTGACCCCTTCGGGATCCCATCACTGGCCATAGTATAGTCCGTCTCGGTTTTAATCCTATGGCAGCTACCCGAACATTCTCTGTCCGGAGTATTCCCATTTAAGAACCGAGGGGCCTCATACTGATAGCCGACAGGCCCCATACAGGGGGAGGTTACATCCCGGAAACCAGGATCATCCCTAACCCCCCAAGTAGCCAAGACATTTGGGCGACCACCATTGCCCCCCAGGTTCTGGACTCTCCAAGGGCTTTTACCTTTGCTGGCATATCCAGAATCTAAGGCTACGCGCTGTCCATCAAGGCACCATGCATCTCCAGATTGCCCTTCCTGTACATCCAGGTTAAATGTAGAGTCCTGCATCAATATAGAGTCCTGCATCAATATAGAATTCTGCACCAGGTTCAATGTAGAGTCCTGCATTCAAAACATACTGTTAGGTTGTTTAGATTGTGAGCCCCTTGGGGACAGGGACCAATTTGACATGCTTGTGCAGCGCTGCGTAATCTGTGTGCGCTATATAAATAAAGAATTATTATTATTATTATTATTATTATTATTATATAGAGTCCTGCATCAATATAGAGTTCTGCATCAGTATAGAGTTCTGCATCAATATAGAATCCCGTACCAATACAGAGTCCTGTACCAATATTGAGTCCTGCAAAAGCCGCAGGTAGGTTGCACAAGCAGCAGAAACACTATACAGCAGATCTCTTGGTCACACAGCTGGGAACATAGGCAGCAGGTCTGTTGGTCAAACAGCAGGAGCGATCGGCAGCGGATCTGTTGGTCAAACAGCAGGAGCAATAGGCAGCGGGTATGTTGGTCAAACAGCAGGAGCAATAAGCAGTGGGTCTGTTGGTTAAACAGCAGGAGCGATCGGCAGCGGGTCTGTTGGTCAAACAGCAGGAGCAGTAGGAAGCGGGTATGTTGGTCAAACAGCAGGAGCAATAGGCAGCGGGTCTGTTGGTCAAACAGCAGGAGCAGTAGGCAGCGGGTATGTTGGTCAAACAGCAGGAACAATAGGCAGCGGGTCTGTTGGTCAAACAGCAGGAGCAATAAGCAGCAGGTCTGTTGGTCAAACAGCAGGAGCAATAAGCAGCAGGTTTGTTAGTCAAACAGCAGGAGCAATAAGCAGCGGGTCTATTAGTCAAACAGCAGGGACAATAAACAGCGGGTCTGTAGGTCAGCGGGGACAATAGGCAATAGGTCCATTAATCAGGCTACAGAGACAATTGGCAGCAGGTCCATCATTCAAACATAAGGGATGATTGGCAGCAGGTCCATCATTCAAACAGAGGGGACAGTCAGCAACAGCACTTCAGTTGATCCCAGTTGATAGGCAGCCTAGCATGAAATCTGCCATATGTGCAAGAGTCCCAACTCACAAGAATTCACTCCCCTCACTGGCCTGACTGTCCATTTCCTCCTCCTCCAACTCCTCCAACTCCTCTTCTTCTGCTTTGGCTATCAACAAGGGAATCTTCTTCCCCCATCTCTTGTGACGAGCGCAAAGCTTCTGACTTCATGCTGACCAGAGAGTTTTTCAACAGGCCAAGCAGCGGGATGGTGAGGCTGATGATGGCGGCATCGCCACTGACCATCTGTGTTGACTCCTCAAAGTTACTCAGCACCTGAAGTTGACATCTGTCAGTCTACAATCGCTCTGCGCTGCTGGTAAACTCTGGATAACATGGTTAATGTTGAATTCCAACTCGTGGGCACGTCACACAGCAGTCGGTGAGCGGGCAGTTGGAGGTGGTGCTGCGCTGCCCTGAGAGTGGCAGCATCTGTGCTGGACTTCCTGAAATGCGCACAGATGCGGCGCACCTTCGTGAGCAAATCAGACAGATTTGGGTATGCCTTGAGGAACCGCTGAACTATGAGATTTAACACATGGGCCAGGCATGACACATTGTGTCTGTCTGCCGAGTTGCAGAGCTGCCACCAGGTTACGGCCGTTGCCACACACAACCATGCCTGGCTTCAGGTTCAGCGGTGCCAGCCACATATCAATCTGCGGCGTGATGCCCTGTAATAGCTCTTGGGCGGTGTGCCTTTTATCTCCTAGGCTCAGCAGTTTGAGCACCGCCTGCTGTCGCTTAGCGACGGCACTGCTGCTGTGCCTAGAGCTACTGACTGATGGCGCCATGCCCACGGATGGTAATTCAGAGGAGGAGGTGGAGGAGGGGTGGGAGGAGGAGGAGGCATAGTAGGCCTGAGAGACCTGGAGCGTCGGCAGTATATGACCAGCCCCAGGGTCAGACTCGGTCCCATCCTCCACCAATTTAACCCAATGTGCCGCCAGCGATACATAGTGGCCCTGCCCTGACCTTGTCATAAACGGCGTTGGTCAGGGCACGGATGATGTTGTCTGACACGTGCTGGTGCAGGGCTGGGATGGCACATCGGGAAAAGTAGTGACAGCTGGGGGACTTGGTCTCTACCAGCCTATAGGGCAGCATCTCCAGGCTAAGGAATTTGGAGATGTGGACGTTGAGGGCTTGGGCGTGTGGGTGGGTTGCACTGTACTTCCTCTTGCACTCCAGCGTCTGGGGTATGGAGAGCTGAACGCTCCGTATGGAGACATTGGTGGATGCTGTGGAGGATCGTGTAGGCGAATGTATGGTTTTCGCTCGGGATGTGTTTGGGCCGGGGTCCTGGGCAGGGGGCTGACTAGCAGAGGCAGTAGGTGACACAGGGGAAGGAACAGTGGTGTGCCCGGCCGGAGGTGAACGGCCTTGGTTCCATTGAGTGGGGTGTTTATCATTCATATGCCTGCGCATACTGGTGGTGGTTAAGCTGGTAGTGGTGGAACCCCTGCTGATCCTGGTGTGGCACAGGTTGCACACCACAGTCCGTCAGTCATCCGGTGTTTCTTTATAGAACCTCCAGACTTCCGAAAATCTAGCCCTCGCCACGGGAGCTTCACTACGTGAAACATTTGGCGCTGATGCACCAGCTCTGGCCCTGCCTCTCCATCTGGCCCCACCGCTGCCTCTTCCAACCTGTTCTCGTCGAAGACTCGCCTCCGTCTCGAAGCACTGTGTTCACCCGGCCTATCAACCCAGCTTGGGTCTGTCACCTCATCATCCTCCGATCCCTCAATCTGCTCCCCCCTCGGACTTCCTGCCCTGACAACAACTGCACCACTGTCTGACAAACGTGTCTCCTCATAGTCCGACACCTCCTTACACACTTCCACTACGTCAACAATGTCATCATCACCCACAGACTGCGAGCGGTGGAAAACCTGGGCATCTGAAAATAGCTCAGCAGCAACCGGACAAGTAGTTTGTGACTCTGGGAAGGGTCCAGAAAACAGTTCCTCAGAGTATGCCGGTTCAAATGCCAAATTTTCCTGGGAGTGGACAGACTGGGGGGAAGGAGGCTGAGGTGGAGGAGCTGGAGGAGTGCTGATTTCAATGACATGGGTGGACTGCGTGGAAGACTGACTGGTGGACAAATGGCTAGAAGCATTGTCCGCAATCCACGACATCACCTGTTCGCACTGTTCTGGCCTCAACAGTGCTCTACCACGAGTCCCAGTAACTTGAGACATGAACCTGGGGAGTGTAGCTCTGCGGCATCCCCCTTCTCCCTCATCAGCAGGTGGTGTCTCACCCCGCCCAGGACCACGGCCTCTGAACCCTGCAGTAGTTGGACGCCCACGCCCTCGTCCTCTACCCCTAGCCCTTGGGTTCAACATTTTCAAAATTAAAGTGTAAACTGTAAAATTTTTTTGTGTTTTTTTGTGTTTTAGTTTTTTTAACAAAACGATGCTATCCTATTGCTATGGCTTGTTTCTAGCCTACACTGACAGCACACAACTGGATTTTGTGCTGTGCCTGATGACTTTAAGTTATAAAAAAAAAAAAAAGGTAAAAAAAAAAAAAAAGCAGACTGTGCCTAATTCAATCAAACCCTATTGTCCCACTTAGGTGTTTGAGATGGATATTTTTGTCACTAAGAGCTAAATATAACGTTCCCAAGTCTCCTTGCAAATTCGTCACAATATTGTACTAGCTGCACTACTAGAGCCAGCAAGGCCAGCCACAAGCAAACAAAAAAAAAATATATATATATAACGCTGTTATAGCCCTAATAAGGGCTGTTGGGTTCTTGTAGACTCACTCCTGCCTAACAGTAAGCTAATATAACAGCCTAACGCTATCCCTGCAGCAGCAGCAGCTCTCTCCCTAACGGCATCCAGACAGAGAATGATGCGAGCAGCGCGGGCAGGGGCTATTCTATTCCAGGGTCACCTGATCAGGCCAGCCTACCACTGCTGTCGACGTGTAAGGGTACCAAGTCATGCTGGGTGGAGTGCAGAGTCTCCTGGCTTGTGATTGTGATTGGCTCTGTTTCTGGCCGCCAAAAATCAAAACGGCGGGAGATGCCATTTTCTCGAGCTGGCAAAGTATTCGTCCGAGCAACGAGCAGTTACGAGTATGCTAATGCTCGAACGAGCATCAAGCTCGGACGAGTGTGTTCGCTCATCTCTAATTGCTGCTTATCATTGAGCCAAGACAAGGCACTAGCAAGTCTGTGGACAAATGAAAATCTTAAATAATAATCACCCTTATCAAGGCACTCTGAAGATCTGCATTAGCCTACTTATAGGGTTCTATTGTGCAGGGATATTTTTGCTGATTATAGAGTATTATATAGCAATGCTTGTAAAGACCAGACAGTAATATTAGCATTAACCTAAATTCATAAATCATCATCATTCATACCTTGATTATAATATTGCTCCTGTCAGTGAATAGTGGCCAGTAATAAGTGAATTTTTTTTTTCCCAGGCTTATTCTCAGTTGGAAATTCAGAGCCCTCTACCTCACTCCTACTCAAAGTAGCAAAGTCATTTCATCCTGTTTGATAAATCTCCTGGCTGGTATTCCGTGGCTAATCCACTTGTCCTTGGAGAGCAGCAGACATAGCCACAAGATTCCCAACAACTTTTAATAGAGGATGACGCTGTCAATGGTGGGCTCCCAACAGCTGTGGCTTTCTGCAATGTGTAAATGAAGAAGGAGGGCAGCGGCAAGGCCTCTGTGGTAGAAGAAGCAAGAGGTAATCATGAGATCCCAGACCCAACATGGTTAGAAGGCAGTGATACTTCAGATGAAGAGGTGGAGGCAAGGAAGCTATAGGCAACCAGCAGTGTAGTTAGAAATAGTTAGAAACTGCAGTAGACTGCTAATGCTCACTCCCAGGGACTCCAGAAACAAAAGGCCATCCAACATGGTTTCTGCTGTGTGGCATTTTTTCTCACAGAAAGCATAAGATTGAACATGTTTCATTTAGATGCTGTGCCACTAGTCCATCAAGGGTAGCCAAAACCTTAACAATCTAAACAGCTCATGTATGACCAGGGACCTGCAGAGTAAACAGGAGCTGCAGTGGCTGAGACACCAAAAAAAACTGGAAACACCTAAACCTGCTGCTTCTGTTGGCCCAGCCTGTTCCACCACCTCCCAAGTCACAAAGCCATTTGCCTCCCTGTAAAGGGAAGATGTGCACTGCGACCACCACTACTAAGCAGGACTGCTCCCACCAAGTTTGTCCACACCATCTGTTCAGCATACCATTCCTCAAATCATAGAGACAAAAGCAAAAGTTTGACCCATGGCATGCACAAGCTCTGGTCCTGAATCGGAGCATTTCCAATTTGCTGACCTTTAAAATGCTCCCATTCAGGCTGGTGGAGGAGGACAGTTTAAAGATCTGATATATTGTATATATAGAAAAATATTACTGTCACTTACTGCTTTTTTTGACTTTATGGCAGTGTCATAGGATTGTGATATTTCCATTTGGTTGTCATTTATACTAAATCCAGAGCTATAAAGGTTACAATAGCCTGAAGACACCGATACCTCCTTTACTATGTTTGCACAGGCTTTTCGAAGCTGAATCTAGTGTGTTGCCAAATACATGGATTCTGATCATGTTTCAGTACATCGCAATGCTGAATGTATGAAAACTTCAAGCCTGAGGTTGTTTCTTTTGAACTCTCTGGTAGAAACGGAATGTGTCATCCTTAGAAAGCGAAAAAAAACAAGGTGCATACCCTCAGAAGTTAATAATTCATATTCTACAACCAATATTCAAACCTAAAATTACTGTTTCACTATATGGAACCTAGTAAAGATGCCCAAAACAGTAATCTAGTACATGCATTTCTTAAAATTTTTTAAATGAACTTAGGACAATTGTCTTAAATTTTTTTCAAAATATGCTCTATTTAACTAGAAAACTGTTCAATTTTACTAACAAGGGTTGTGACTTGCCTAAAAGACAACACAGTTAAAGATATAACAAAGTATTCCGAGATTCTAGTAGACAATTAATATCTGCAATATATTATAATTATTATTTATAGAGCACCATTGTTAGTGTTGTACAATCAGTAAGGGGTTCACATACATTATATTCAGACCAGAACAAATGCAAGTATAAAAACAAAAAATAAAGTGATCTGGAAGTGGGAGGAGAATCCTGCTTGTGGGGCTCACAATCTAACTGGGAGGGTAGATGGAGACATGCTTACACTATACTGTGTATCTGCCTCATTTTTAGACTTAGGTTATATTCACACTGCTGTATGGGGGACGTATATACAGCATAGACGGCAATGGGTGCAGCGCCGTATGGTGCAGCACACCGTGGTATGGTGCGGTATGGTGCAGCACACCGTGTCCTATCTTTCCCCATAATACGGCCCTGTGCCCCATGTTTCTCTATGGAGAGGGCCAGGGTGAGTGGCTCTCACCCCCTCGTCCTCTCCCCAGTGCCGACGGTGTACTATGGTACAGCCGGCACACGTTAGTGTGAATATAGCCTTAGTCTTAGTTTTCATTGACTAAGATTGACTAATCATAGACAGGATTATTAAAGGGACATTAAATTAAGGGACCCCTTTTTAATGTTAAACCTTGCATGTTTGCATATTTAAAAAAAAAATCACATCCAAAATTACCGGTAGCTAAGTTACTTTTTGCCTGAGATGAATCACTTGCAGAGGCCTGCAGAGGACCATAATTTCAGATGTCACTATTTTGAGCCCTATAGTACATAGAATTATGGACTGTAGTATTATATTACAGATAAGAATCTTGTCTTTCAAATCACATTTGGTTCTGTGATATAAAGAACTGGAGATCCTGGCAGTTAAATATATAGGCAGGAATTAGACCTTTGTAGTTCACATTTCTAGCCATATCTTTAACTACCCATAAGTCATGTTTGTAGGTATGTATCTTCCAGCTTCTAAAAGTAACTGATCTCAAATGAAGTGGTTCTTTCAGCTACTTTTCTTATGACTTTGCTGTTAAAACCTTATAAGAAAGACAAGAAATAGAAATACATTTGCAATTGTTAGACAATTTAAGGTGAATTGCTTTGTAAAAATGAGTAAGCAGAACTTTCTCTACACTGTTGTCAGGAACCTGTCCACAACCAGACTTGGTGAAGGCTGTCAGACTGGTCAAGTGGTGGCGGACTCACTCTGTGAGGTCCCTGTAGAAAAGGGCCCAGTCTACAGTAGATAAACTGCCCTGCTAGATGAATGGTGGAGCAGACAGGTAACCCGAGTCAGAGACACCAGTGTTCAAACAATGATAGACAAGACACTGAGGGACAAACAACAAGGTCAAATCCAAGATGGTGGTGAGGCACAGAATTGTGTAGGGATAGAATGGTCAAATAAATATTGCAGAGGTCAGATACACAGAATAGCAAAGCAATAGCAATAGACAGGAGTAAAAGTACTGCAATAACCAGCCACCTATAATCAGAATTGGGCATAGGGTGTACCAGGACACCTCCCACATCAGCAACAGGTTTAGCCATCCATCACACAGGTAACAGGTGATACTAGCACACGGGATCTGATGAGACCACCCAGCTTTCCAAAGGAACACGCACCCTGCTGAGCCAGGAGACCTGACTCTGAAAAGCAGCTGTCAATCAACACTCCCAGCCAAGCAGCCAAGTGTGGCTACAGGCAAAGAAGCCTGAAATCTGATCCCATTCATGCCACTGCAAGAGGAAATAGCTAGTCCTATTGCTGTGCATTAACCTTGGATATAATAGAGCTCAGTTTCCTTCTTTAATATTCTGCTCTCAGATAGAAAAGCGAAAATCACCTAAAATGTTTCAGAAAAACAGCAGTTTAACAACAAAGTATTAATCCAAACAAGCAAAGCTTGTCTCCTGAGCTTGTTCAATAGGTTCCAAACTGCAAAATCTCATCAATGTTCTTGTGGCTGAATGGACACAGATCCCTGAATCCATGTTCCAAAATTTAGTGCAAAACCTTCCCAGAAGAGTAAGGCTATACAAATGAGGAAGAAGAAAGGGAGGGGGTGCTTTGGAATGAGACTTTAGACAAACACATGTAATAATTGAAAGTCTACACATTTTTGCCATTTAGTACAAATTGTAAGAGATAAAATACTTCATGTCTTTTTATGAACCAAATTACTACACCGCTAATCTAATAATTAAGAGCCGTGCTCAGTGTTCATATTAATCCGCCTCTACTTTGTGATGTCTTAAAATTTACTAAATGTGGATGATAGAGTTGAATTTATTATTGACTTTCATCATGATTGTGAACTGGTATGGTCTCTGAAATAATAGTAGATATATAGTAATTCTAGTATGTATAAGACACATACATAATGCACTCTGGGATGATATCCATGCAGTATTATAATCTTAAAGGGGTAAGTTGGAGCGCAGGACACTGGGAGCGATGGAGGAGGAAATCTACCAGGATGAAGGATTATAAACCAAGCACACTGACATACTGGTGTCTGCTCTCCTAAAGATTCTTATGCCCTAGTTTTGAGGATTAAAAGGCAACACAATTATGCAAATGATCATGAGGGGCTCCAGGCTCCATAGGTTGTAATGGAGCCTGGAGCTCCTCAGGCTCAATTGTGTCATTTTGAAAGTTTTTTTTTAAATAAAAGAGTGTATCCTGCCAGAGGGGGCACACACCAGTATGTCAGTGTGCTTGGTTTATAATTCTTGATCCTGGTGGTAGATTCCTTTAAAGGGGTTTTCAGGCTTATGCTATAGGAAAAGTAATTAATAGGTGATTGGTAGAGGTGTGTCACCCAAAGACACCAGCAACACCCCTGCCAAAACATAGGCAGGCTGGTAGTTGCGAATATCGCCCTCTCCAGGTCAGGAGCTGTTAGGGAGATTGATCACCTCTCTAGGAAGGTTCTGGAATCTGAGTATTCTATAATTGCATCTGTAGTTACTGCCTGGCAAGGCAAAAATTTGACTGTTGATAGCTAATGTTATGCTTAGTAATTTCTGTAAGGAAGGAGTAAGCTGGTTGGATGATCCACCTGAGCGGGAAACATCCTAAGGTTATATAAACTTGAATGTGGAAGGTACTGGTCTCTTTCCCCTGAGGTCTGAAGCAGCCTCCATCCTTCAGCCTGAAGCCCCCTTGCCAGGCTGTGAGCCCATCATCCTGAGGAATCAGATCGGACTAGCTATCTCCTTCCAGAAGAAGTTTGCTGATGTTAAGCTGTTGTCTGCAGTTTGAAGTTAAATAAAGAACTGTAAGTTGATTTGCACAACGTTGCCTCCATCTGATCCCTGGATCCCAGGGGCTTCCCCATCCATCATCCACAGTGACTGTTACCATTTCCTTGGCCCGGCTGGGGTATAGTCTGGCCTCCCTGCAGACTGACAACATCTCGCCTTAGGAGGCCCGACTACCAAAGGAACTCTCTTAAAGGGGCATGCCCCCTTGTCTAAAGATGCTGACCAGCCTGCTGAGTATCCAGGACCACCTGCCAAGAGGCCCAGGCTGTTCAGTGAGAATGTCCTGCCAGGTACAGAGGTCACTGCTCTCAGCTCAACAGTGCCCTCAACAGCTGCATGTCAGTCCGGGAATAACACTCCTTCAACTGTCAGCCATGGAGAAGAATTTAAAGCTCCTGCGGTCATCATTATCCGCTCTCTAGGGCCCCTAGCTACTGAAGAATGGTCAGAGAAGATCCTCCTTTCTTTGCTGAGATGCCTACTGCCGCAGGTGATCTTCCTGCTGTTCCAACTACAGCTTCTGGGTGTCCCATGTCAGCAGTTCCAGAACCCACCAGTGTTCTTGAGGTTCCTGCTAAGAGGATTCCAGTGGATGACCTCCAGGTGTTGCTTCTGTTTCACAGGTTGATCCTGCTATAGCACCTGTTCCCACTGCTACAGCCACAGCTGCACCAATTGACTTCCCAGCTGCTTCTGCATCTGCCTCTGCAGTTTCAGTTTCCTCCACCAAATATCTCCAGGTAACAGATCCAACCACTGCTGCCTTCACTCAGGCTGCGGATGTTCCTGTGGCAGTTCCTGCTCCTACATTTTCACATTCATTTTGATTGCCTTCTCTTTCAGGTTAAAAAACTGCCTATAATGCTACTATGCATCTCATGCCTTTCTTTTCAGGAAATGGACATTGTAATTTTTGCTACTCCAAGTAGCCATTATGTTTATGTAATGTTATGGGCTATTTAAGCCAATGCAATGTTTGCACCACTATACTAACTATACTATATGTTATTTTGAATTTAACCCCTTTACAGGATTTGCAGGTTTGAGGATAAGACTATGTCTTTGTATTTGTCAAATCCTGACCGAAGGCTCACACCTAAAACCTGAGTTCAGTGTGTGGCCACTGTAAACCACAGGTCTTTAGGGGACCAGAGGTGACTAAGTAGCGACACCTAGATGTCACACACTAGGATAAGAACATATATACATATGTTGATGAATATGCCACCTAGGTGACGTGTCTTTAGACAAATTTCAGGCCTTGGTGCAAGGAGTGGATGACAGGACATGACACCACACCTTTCCTAATAAGTTATAAAAAGGGTGTTAGCTACCAACTGTATGGTCCTTATTTATGTATTTAGTCAGACACGAACCACGGTACCTGTAACCGGGACCGTGGGCAGTTTGTCTCCACTACACTGCTCATAGCCCAGCACTTACCTTAAAGTGCACTTTATTACCTGCAGCCCTACATGTTGCAGTATGTATGGACCATCTGGAAGCTATATGCTGCTGGCCAGCTTTAGCCTAAACTCCCATCCGGTCCATAGCGGAGCCGTGGGTGGCTCTTTCAATTACCAAGGGGGTATGCAACATCCCTGCCAATACATAGGCAGGCTGCTAGTTGCAAATAGCACCCTCTCCAGGTTGGGAGCTGTTAGGGAGATTGATCTCCTCTCTACAAAGGTTCTAGAATCTGAGTATTGTGTAATTGCAGCTGTAGTTACTGCCTGGCAAGGCAAGAGTTAATAATTAGTGTGGTTAGCCAATGATATGCTTAGTAATTGCTGTAAGGAAGGAGTAAGCTGGTTGGATGATCCACCTGAGTGGGAAACACCCTAAGGTTATATAAACCTTGGGTGTGGAAGGTTCCGGTCACTTTCCCCTGAGGTCTCTCCTGGGAGAGCCCAGACTGTTGAGGCACAGTACTCCTCAGCACATGGCCTGCAGCCATCCATCACAAGATATCTACCTCAACCTTGCTGCTGAAACGGTCCCCATCCTCCAGCCTGAAGCCACCTTGTCAGCCTGTGAGCCCATCATCCTGAGGAATCACATCCGACCGGCTATCTCCTTCCAGAAGAAGTTTGCTGATGTTAGGCTGTTGTCTGCTATTTAAAGTTCAGTAAAGAACTGTAAGTTGATTTGCACTTTAAATGTACAGTACATCATAAAACTGCACACATGACCATATGTTTCACAAATATTTTATATATTTTGCTGGCAAGTAAGCTACAAACACAATGTGAACTTAACTAAAGTAGTGACTTATTAGGCTATTAAAGTTATAGCTGACACAGTTCAAATATGTTATATTTTCTTTTTCTTTTAATTTGACTGTTTTTATTTGACTTTCTACAGATCTCTCAACTTTTCAATCCATTTTCCATTTAGGTGGTACACGTTTTATTTGCTATGGCTGTCTCTCTTTTATTTGTACTCTTGTACTCATTAATTTGCTAACACTCCCTAAAGATCAATAGCATTGCGGTTTGGACACTCTCTCCAAAAGTAGCTTGAAAAATGTTTCTGTTGCATTTCCTTAAAAGTCCACTAATTTTACTTTGTAGAATTACAAACCAACAATAAATTACTTTGTAAAAGTGAGGAACTGATTAAAATATCAATTAATTAGAAAGTATACTTAGTTATGTATACATTTATTCATCGAGGAGTTGTTCAAACTCACTAATGTAGTTATCCTTGCTGTTTGCCAGGAGGAGCTTTTCCTGCCAATAGCCATTGTAAGTTCATGGTTAACTTACAGTAACTGATCATAGTATGGGGTAAGAAAAGGAGTTGTCTTTTTATTTAAAGGACATTTACCACCATGATGAAGGACTGTAAACCAAGCACACTGACATACTGGTGTGTGCTCCCTCTGGCAGCATCCACTCTTCTTTTAACTTCTTATTCCCTGTTTTTTCTTACAAAAATTAAGGCTTTTAAAATTATAGAAATGAGCCTGTGCGGTGTTAATTGAGCCTGGAGCCCCACAAGCTTATTTGCATAATTTTTAAGCCTATTTTCTTAAAAGCAAGAGCATAAAAAAAAAGAAAAAAGAGTGGATCCTGCCAGAGGGGGAAGACGCCAGTATGTCAGTATACTTGGTTTACAATCCTTCATGCTGGTGGTAGATGTCCTTTAAGAATAATTTACATCTACAATAATTCTCATTTTCTGATTTTGACATACATATTGTGAACTCTGGAGACAGATTTCCTGAAATATTGTGAAATTGTACAAGTGATTGTCATTATCGGAATCTCTCCTGTAACAACTGTGTAGTATGACATGATATACTTATTCCATAGGAATACAAAATGACAATAACAATTTGCTGATAGGTTTTAGGGGAACCTTTGGGAATTAGCTTTCCAGATTCCCTGCACTTTGAACAGATTGTCTTTTCTTGCAGCATAAGCAATTTATCTAATGATGATGTATAAAGTACTGTCCCAGAAGTTTATATAAACTATATAAAGAGACATTTTCTCATTATCTGACATGAAATCAGAATAAACTTTTGCCAGATTACCAAAATTATTTGTATTTCTAAATCCTAAAATAATGAGCAAGATAATATTTAAAGGCTTTTTTATTACTTTATGCAAAGTCAAAAATTTACATACATTCCATTAGTTTTTGCTACCACATTGCCCTTAAACTACATGACTTGGGTCAAACATTTTAAATATCCTTCCACACGCTTCTCACAATAGTCTTTTCCCATTCCTCCTGACAGAACTGGTTTAATGGTGCCATGTTTGTTGGTTGCCTTGCTTGCACCTACCTTTTCAGCTTTCCCCCTAAATTCTCTATGGTATTGACATCAGAACTCTCTGATGGCCACTCCAAAACATTGGGGCACGTTTACTTACTCGGTCCTGTCGCGATTTAGCGGCGGGTTCTCCGACCCTGATTCGGGTCCAGACAGGATTCACTAAGGTCCGTGCGCCGATATCCACTAGGTGTTGCTGCTGCGCCGAGGTCCGCTTGAGTTCACTGGAGTTCACCTTCTATTTCTTGGTGCAGGTAAGTGCGTGTCAAGCGACACTTTTTTTTTTAAATACCACAGTTTTTCCAAATCCGTCAGGTTACGTCGCATGCAAGCAAGCGCCGTTGTGCCACAATCCGGGCAGAATTCGGCGCAAATTGGTAATATTCGGGAAGCCCGAAGAAAAAAAGCAATTCGGGCCCTTAGTAAATGACCCCCATTGCTTTGTTGTCCTTAAGCCACTTTATAGCTAGCTTGGCAGAATGCAGAGGTCATTGTCCATTTGGAAGAACCATTTGTACCCAAGCTTTAACTTCCTGGCTGATGACTTGAGATGTTGCTTTAGTATTGCCTCATAATGTTCTTTCCTCAAGATGCCATCTATTTTGTGAAGTGCACAAGTCCCTCCTGCAGCGAAACATCCCCATCTCCATATTTTACAGTTGGCATGGTGTTCTCAGGCTTGCAAGCTTCTCCCCTTTACCTCCAAATGTAACAAAGGCCAAACAGTTCCATTTTTGTGTTGTCAGACCACAGGCTTTATCTCCAGAAATGAATTTGCAAACAATAATCTGACTCTAACAGTTTCTGCCATCATCTTTTCAAGGTCTTTTGCTTTTCTTGGGTTCATATCAACATTTTGGACCAAAGCACATTCATCTCTGGGACACAGGATTGCTGAACATTTCCATTTTGTTTGTACTAGTGTGTAATTGTTTGTACAGATGAACGAGGCACCTGAAGGTTTTTTTTTAGACTTTCCCATGACATATGTATATCTCTAATTAACTCAGATGTTGTCAGTAAACGGCAGATGATTCCTAAGACATGATATCATCATATGAGATGTCCCAAATGGTTTAAAGGCATAGTACTCGTAGTGTATATACAATTTTGGCTTTGCAGAAAGTCATAGAAATGTCTGTCTCTCTCTCTCTCCTTTGTTTTGTTGGTTTTAACTTATTTGTATCAGATGTTGGATGCAAAAAAGTTACCTTTTATATCATTTTGTAAATATTTTTACATGTTGTGTTTTATGTGTCTAATAAAAAATATACAATGTAATTTGATTGTTTAACACACTGCTTTACTGCATGTCTCTATACTAGACATCTTGTCAAATATATGTCTATAACAACATTTATAGGGACATTAGTAAATGCATTTAAATCAATAACATCAAACAATCTTAACTATTTTGGAATAGTAGAAGAAGATTTCTATAGCACAGGAAAATTTCTATATACTGTTTCTTTATTTTGTGTAAGATACAATGTGCTGCCACTACTTCTCCCGACTAGAGAAGAAACTCTTTTTCTCTGGTATTGCTTTCTACTTCATTCTCACCAATCAATATTGCATCTAACCTTTATCTGTTCAGAATAATATGTATATTGCAGCACACCTTTGTGTTTGTTTTATTCTCTTGCAATCAGTCTTCAGATTCCATTTTAGCTAACTGGATTGCTTTTTTGCAGATTTTGTGGTTTCTGAATTACGTGTCTTTCCCTGCTGACTTAAATAATCTAACAGCCTCCATTTTCCCCCTCTACTTCTTTGCTTAGCTTTTCATTTAGAAACATTTGTTTTGATTTGTTTTTACTGTTTGTTTCCTGAGGATTTATACAGATAAGTGATTTTCTAACAACATTGTGCAGACATTCAATTTTCTTCTTTTTCCTGTAAAGACTAACTCCCATTCAATGTTCTGTAATGATCCTCTTAGTGAAATTATTCCTTATAGAAGGGAATTCCTGCTGTTTCTACAAAATACAATACTGTTTATCCAAAACTAATTTCACCTGATATGGATACAGTATATGATCTGCTATTCATTTTTATACCATCAACAGCAATTAAATCTTTATTACCCTGAAAATACATTTACCGTCAGAAAATAATCAATTGGATTCATTTTTCACCAGTCATTGCTTCAGCATGCAAGCGTGCGAACAAGTGCCGAACCCCAGCTCTTTGAAAATGTAGTCATGTGAATTTTTTTATAAAGTGAGTTATTAAACTAACGTTTTAAGCTGCCAAAGTATGAAATCTAATGTTCATAAAAGAATTTGGGATGCAAATACAAAAAGAAAACACTTATAGGGATTGTAAATAAGACTAGAAGGAGCTCATCATCATAGGTCCTGCAGCACAAGACATAACTCTATAAAGCATTTTCTGAAGGAGGGATGTAATGCTGCCAGTAACCAGGTTTCCTTATATCATGATGTCAAGCATGTCAAGGTTTTTGGTCTGCGTGGTGGTGGGGGTAGAGATTGAGAAATAACATCTAGCAAGATATTGTAGTATAGTTAGAATAAACTTCTTGTATTGGAAGAATTGCAATGTGTTTTGGGGTTCAGAGACCACTTTTTAAAGCAGGAATTTGAAGACTCTTTAACCCCTTCCCGCCAAAGCCCTTTTTCATTTTTGCATTTTAATTTTTCACTCCCCACATTCAAAAAATCTGTAACTTTTTATTCCATGTATAGAGCAGTGTGATGGCTTGTTTTCTTGTTTTCTGCATAACAAATCCTTCATATGGTATTTAATATTCCATGCCTTGTACTGGGAAGCAGGTGCAATGAAATCGTTGAAAAAACGCATTTGTGACTTATTCTTGTGGGGTTGGATTTTACTGATTTCCCTGTTTGCCCCAAATGACATGTCTACATGTTATTTTTTTGGGTAGGTACAATCAACGGGATGCCAAATTTGTATAGGTTTTATAATTTTTTCATATATTTACAACAATTAAAACCTCCAGTACAAAAAAAATGTGTTTTTTTTTAAATCACTTTTTATAGAATTTTTTTTTTTTTTTTTAAATGGCAAAAAAGTGCCATTTTCGACTATGTGTGCATAGTCATTAAAGGCACTGAAAAAAACTTTATTATATTTTGATAGATCTGGCATTTTTAGACACGGTGATATCTAATGTGTGTGATTTTTACTGTGTGTTTTAATGTGTGTGGTTTATTTATATTTATATCAGGTTTAGGTAAAGAGGGGTAATTTGAATTAGAATTTATTTTTCAACTTTTTTTATTTTTACTATTTTTCAGACTCCCTAGGGTACTGTAACCGTAGGTTGTCTGATTGATCCTACCATAAACTGCCATACTACAGTAAGGCAGTATATGGGGATTCTCTTCCTCATTTTCACTGTCACTGTCCGATGAAGTTCCCCAAAAGTCCATTGTCTGACGAGAATGTAGTCTGCCGCGATTCACCAAGATCATCACCCGATATCCCGCATGTGTCGCTTTCCTACTAAGGTCAGATGGAGTTAACCTTCTTTGCGGTGCATGTAAGTGCATTGTCTTATGTCACAATTTAAAAGTTAAATCCCACACTCAGTCCGAGTGTCGGATCGCCCCACAGCACGCCGCCCAATTTCTGTTGCATGAAAGCCAGCGCTGCTGTGCCAAAATCCAATTGCATGCAACACAATACCAACGCAGACCCCCTGTTAAATACCTGTCAAAGCCGTGCAATCCCCAAAAACATTGGAAAGTCCGATGAAAGTGCGCATGCGGACCCTTAGTAAATAAGCCCCAATGTGATAATTGCACATTGTAATCAATGGGCTAAAATGAGACAGTCTCAGGTCTTTGGAAGACCCGAGGCTGTCATGGCAACTGATCGCCGTGGCAGCTTAACACCCGTGATCGGTGCTAGCAATATGCTGCAAAGACTTATATAGAGGGCTAAGCCAGTGAGCCCGCTCCATGCACCCGTACCTGACATACTATTATGTTACATGTTGGGAAGGGGATAAGAGCTCTTAACTTGAGTGGAAAGAGTGAATTTTTCTTAAAAAGTGTACACATTGAAAAAGGGTTCCTTAGAACAACTATGGCAAAGAAGGAGAACTATTTCATAAAATATGGAGCTGTGATCATATCCAGCCTCTATGAACAACCACCTGAGTGCTGTTGAATAGAAAAGAAAAAGAAAAAGGGTTCCTTTAACCCGTAAATGTGTTGCAGAAATATGTTTCTTCTAACTAAACGATGGACACCACCACAACATACTAAAAAAGGTAACGGAGATTACCTTTTGCAGGCCAATTTTTCAGGTGTGTAAAGTCTTAAAAGCTATGAATGCTTCACTAGGATTTTGGATAAAGAATATAAGGTAGTCCAAGAGACACGATTTTCCCACCCTGCCTATTACTTACTTAGAGAAACCCAATCATATACATACAGACAAAGGGGGATGATATCCCTGCCGCCGCTCTTGCGCAGCCCGATACATCAAGAGGCTTCAGGCGCAGGGGCCCTGATAAATATCCCCCAAAGTGTTGGCTTATTGTTTATGTAAACTTAGCTAACAATTAGTTGATCTAGGGGTGGTCTGAAAATGGCATAAATGTTTCTTTCAACCCCAGTAATATATCATATTTTATTAACTTCATATCCATATAGGCAATTCAGCTTAGAGGCTCGGCGGCACAATAGCCAATCAGAACAGTGATGTTCTGTAGGTACTGGCTGCAGTGGTTCCAAACCTCCAGCGCTGTAGTAGCTCAAGACCAGAAAAAAATTTGTGTGCACAAGGCCTAAGTAGGTAATTGCACTTATAATACAATGAGGACACTCACCAGCGTGGTCAGCTGATTTGTGAATGTTACAAAATGACATTCCCTTTTGGCATTTATCTACTATTCTTTAAACCTTGTTGCTTGTCTTGTTTTGTGTGGATGAAAATTGTTGTTCCCCACTATAATTTCATTGGCATTGTCTTATTATAGACAATTTGACCTCCTTAGGTAACTCCGTGACACTACATTCAGTTACTTACTCAGTGTCAGATTCTTAGTAACTATGATTCCCATAAAAACTTTGCACATGTTGCATTGAATCTTCATTCAGGGGATAGTCCTTATTGGATGTATAGGAGATGGTCTGATTGATTAGTTCATTGGTGTCCTGTACACCCTTACTATTTGGTCTATAATTATCAATTTTGTGGCACTGCATTATAAGTAGGTGTATGTTCCATCAACAAATATGGTGCTTGTCTGATCTAGACGTAAGGTCTTGTGTGAAGTGCCGTCCCTAGGCTGATATGGACACTGAGTCAGGCTGTCAATTTTACTATGGCTAAGGCATTCACCCAGAACACCATTGCAGCTCTTGTGTCTGTTAACACAGAATTACGTACAAGATATGTCTTTATGATCAAATGCTTCCGACATGTATATTAGCCGAGTTTAAGTTGCCAAAGGCCCCATAAAGGGGTACTTTATTTGTTGTCCTTAACAAACCTTGGGCTTTTTATTGTGGTTTGCACCCTAACCTAGGAGTAGATCATTATTTCAGTACTTCCTATATATCCTACTGCCTGGTCTATATCTTATTATCATACACATTTTAGACAATGTTAGTAAATCTGCCCAGTGAGCTGCACAATATAAGTTCTTTGTGACTGACATACTAAGGTTGGAAGCATTGTGTGATATTTTCTATTCACTTCTGTGAAAGGGGTCTTCAAATATCCCTGCTGCTGAAAAATGTGTTTAGGATGCCATCTGCTCCTCTGAGTAAAATTCAGCAATGCACTTAATGAGAGCACATTTGTGAACGAAGCTTTAGAGACTCAAGATCAGCTCAGATCTATCAACCAAATGTAGGTAAGACCAGCCTGCTTTCATGTCTAGGGTAAATTAATAACAATTTGTGGTAGCTCACCTTGGAATCATTTCACAGAAAATCTTCATAATGTGAGAAAGCTGAGCATAGAGTTAGTCAACAGGTTTCAAATAATCATGTTTAAGCGTCAAAGAAAATGGTAGAGGGTTGCTAAGCAACAAAAGGCAGAAATGTGATAGTTATTAAATAGCTAAATAATAATATACACATAATCAGTGACTTATAGATACAGGTTTGAGGCAGCAAAATCTCACCAAACATATGGCCATACATCATTGAACATATTACTGATAAAATTTCACCCTTATTTTTTTTTAGTGATAAAGCAGTTAGACATAACATACCTAATATTGCCCAGATATTTACTACTCCAGGCAAAGCTATCACCTTTAACTCTTTTTCATGTTTCATTCTTGAACAAAATCTATAGCGTCTCCTGCTGAGACTTGCTGTTCTGGAACATGACATGTACTTGGTTTGCCAAAATGTTCAGTGCGGTCTCTGACTGTCCATGGCGAAATAACATCCCCCAATTTCTGTTGCTTGGAAGCCATTACAGCTGCACCAAAAAACAATCACGTGCGACATAATCCTAGCACAATCCTCACTATTAGCCCGACCCCTGATGAAGCCAGGTCTCTGGCGAAACATGTGGGGGGGCTAATCTGTAGCGACTTTTAACCTGCAGTGCATCCTAGGTTACTCTGATACGACTTTCTAGCTGTAGTGAACCCCTAGCATGGCGCAGTGTGGCTGGGCTGGCTAGTTATCCCATCCAATCTTTGCGCTACAACTAGCCTTGAGCTAGGTAGCGATATACACTGATAGGTCTCATAGGGTTCATTTTTCTGGACGCCACTGAGCGTGAACGTACCTATACGTGAAGCGAAGTGATGGGTTTCTGTGTACAACCAGGATCGTGTTTGATCTCGGATCACAGAACATAATGCATCGGGTTTAAAAGATAATAACCCTTTGCATCTTATATTACTGGTACATACTCAATCACTTTGCTGGTATAGGTTCAATTTTTTGCTCCCCCACCCAGTGTATTTCAAGTCTATCTACTTCATGAGGATACCTCTTACTAGATAAACTGCTAGTGATCACAGTTGTCAGTCCCGGACCAAATGTCGCCCCAGTAAGCGTTCACAACTACAGCTATTTGTTTCCACAAACATTGTGGTCTCATCCCACAACTACTCTACCTAGGCCACCTGTGTTTTTAACATAATTTTCTTTCTCAAACTGAGCAGTCAGTAGCTACACTACTAGCACTTTTTATCTAGTATACCAATAAAAGTGACGTTTTAGATTTATTTCATTTGTCCGGATATGGGTAATAATGCGCTGCCTTAGGCGGTTGTATGTGTTAAAAGATAATCCCAGCATAGACTGTTAAATATCTGTCCCAGCCGTGCAGATCACGAAAATGGCGAACAGTCTGATGACGAAAGTGCGATCCGCGACCCTTAGTAAATGAGTTCCAATGTAATGGAAACGGTAATTAGTAGCCAAAAACCTTTTTTTCCTTTTCTCTATGTTCTATTGTTATGCCATTGTAGGTATGTTTGGCAGAATGCCAGGATCATCATGGCTATGGTGTTGGGCAGCATGCTATGAATCATTGTGTGTTCTGACATCTTGTTCTTTGAATAGTAACTGCAATTATCTGTGGTACTGGGCTTGATGGACTGCCATGGTGCGACAACATTTTCAAATGGTCTTTATATGGTCATGCTAATATATACTTCCTTAGCTTTACACGGCATGCTTCCCTTAAACTATTTTGATTGCCTAAAACTACAGTAGGAATAAGCTATGCAATACATCTTGTACAATTTTGTTTTGTTTGGCCTTTGGTTTGGTTACTCCTTCCAACCCAAAAATCTTTGGCTTGGGAAGATGCAGGAACATGGAATGTGACATAAACATAGGGGCTTATTTGGGGATAATGGGAAGTGTCCAGAGAGCCAATATTCAAACCCTATTACTTTTGCATGAACTGATTACCAGGGTTTTAGTAAACTATATACAGTAGTATTTATTATCTCCCCTATATTTATGTAAGTACAATGTAAAACAGAATACTAAATTAAAAAATACTAAATTAAAGTATACATCAAATAATACATCAAAAAATACATCAAATATACAACAAACTCATTTTTAAAATCAGAAAAGCCTGTAAACCAACATGTGTCTTCCACAAATTCAGTAGATATATCTGCCATAGAGTATCTCTGTAGCGAAATGTCTCTGTAGAGGAGTGTTCACACTGATCGTGCCTAGATGGCAGCGTTAGTTGGAATTTGTATAACAGAGTATCTCTAAGTATGTAACCAGATATTCATCAAGATAGCAACAATTGTTGTTTACAGCAATAGCAACGATTGTAATAAAGTGTCTTTGCAAGTGAGATCTTAACTAGCATATGTGTAGAATATTCTCATGATTTGTAAGTGCTCTAAATAAATCTTTATAGAGATGCAAGTAATATACGATCTTTTGTTACTCACGAACTGTGCAATATTGTGTGCAACTTCTCCTTCCACAATGGATTTGTGTGTGTTCCCCTTGGGGTCCTATTTTTTCCTTTTTCCACCGCGCATGCATGGAACCAAAAAAAGTTTTTTCTGTGTCGCTCCGGAAATTCGTTTTCTTATAGACTTGGTTCCCGCAATGTATATATTTCATTTTTTTCCTTGTATTGATCTTTTGGGAAAAAATTCTTTTGGTCCGGGATTATGGAGATGTTTGCACCAGTGTTCACATGTGACAAACAAGTCGTGCTCACTGGATGCATTTCAAAGGTACTTCCTTCTTTTTCAACAGCTATTAAATTCAAATCAACAATAAAATGTACAATTCAAAGGAAAATGGAAGAATGTAAGATACTTGGAGAGAAGTCTCCTTTAACTATACAGGAAGCCTATCACAATTGCTAACTGCATGCAACTTTTTTTTAACCAATTCTGGGTACTCCCCCTGTCTGTTATCTGGAAAATGCTTCTCTGCAGTCCCACTGACCTTGGACTTTGCATTATAAGATGGCAGGTAATGGCTGGTTCAAGCAGCAGCATTTTTATTTATTAAATTATTTTTATTCCATTCCCTTATGAAAATAGTTGGACCACTATACTTATATCTTTAATGTCACCGCCTCATCCTCATGACTGTAAGCTCTTGCAAGCAGGACCCTCACTCCTAATGATCAATATGACTGTTATTACTCTGTAATGTCTTATTTTATTTGTATATGCTCCCCAGCAGTGTCGGACTGGGTTTCCTTAGGCCCACCAGAGAAAATCAATCTTGGGCCCACTCTTCATTATTCTCTAGGAAATATACTCTAGCAGCCTTAAAATTGTGTTGTTTTATGGACCCCTGGGGTGCATTAATGGTTTGAGCCAGGGCCCACTGGAGGATCCTCTGGTACTCTGGTGGGCCAGTCCTACACTGCTCCCCAGAATCTGTGAAGCGCTACATATGATGACACTATATAAGGAAAAATTTGTTACAACTTTTAGAAAATAATTATGCAAACTTGTAGTTTTGAAAGCTATATGAATTTGTTTTTTATAATTGTAGCGGCCTGTAGCATATTGGTAGCGTATTATTAATGCTGTACAATGATGAGCACAAAATTAAAAATTAATCTGGATGAACTGATGGGAATAGTTTAAAGACATGAGTTCCTCTCTGCAGCATGACATTCACCAAAGTGGTGGTGTGGCAAAGGGTGTGTAAGGAGGGCTCATGGGCTGAGCCTTCTTAATACACAGTGGGGGTTTGCCGCATAACAGCCATGATCAGCGCTGGCTGGCATTTAAATATCGATGGTGCATGCTCACTGAGAACTTGGGCCAGATCGTTGTGCCCATGACATCAATTTTAACGCATAAGTATTTTCCCAGTACATGGCATGGAATATTAAATACATGCAATAGGAAATTTAATTTGTTGCAGAAACAAGCCCTCTGACAGCTCTGTACACAGACAAATTAAATAGTTATTTAATGTAAGGAGGGAAAAATGAAAACACAAACACTAAAAATGGATGTGTCCTTAAAGGGGTTTGCCCATGAAAAAAAATTCTCAAATTTTAATCCCCTAGTGATGATTATACTATAAAGATCATTTTAAGCCCCTTACTTTACAATTGTACTCAGTTTTATTGTTGTTTTAGCTCATATCAGTGATGGTCAGTGTAAGATTACAGGATATGGGCAGGGACTATCTAAGCAGACATTTTATGATCCCTCTAGATCTGTGTGCTAACAATGTGTTTTGATTATCAGTTTAGCGTTTTATATGCACTTTCATTCAGCTTCTGAACATTCACTAGAATTTGACACATAGAAAACGGAGATAAGACAGATCAGAGATGAGAGATGATGAGATCCATGAGATGCCTATTACACATTATATACTCAGCTCTACTATATCTCACTTATAATATTGTCAGATCTGCTGTGCCTCCCCTGAATATAGATCTTATCTGTCTGTAGCTTTACTCTTCTCACTAGCTGGCTGGCAAGAAGTCAGTGTGTGTGTCTGTGTGAGCTCATCCTGGAATGCAAGGGTGGGGGCAAGAGGCAGAGAACAGAGAGAGGAGCTCACCACAGCCTCAGACAGGAGAGCAAGATGTATTCTCCAACACTAAACTCAGAAGATACAGGGTCTTGTCTAGGGGAAACCAAAGGACTTGGTACATCAGGACTGATAGGGAAAGGTTGGAATTAAATCTGTGAAATGATGTATTTTTGTTAATAAGAGTGAATTAGAGAATGTGTCATTTTGCTATCCTGAGTACATTTAAAAAACTGTCTTCATGGGAATACCCCTTTAACAGGTTAAGACCTACACTGATTTTCCATAACACAAAGTTATAATCTTGTTTCCCTATTCTACAGTTTTTTTTTTACTCTGGAGAAAGCATGGAAGTATACTTACATATCTGGCGGCTGTTTCTTCTCCAAAGACTATTAGTCTGACTCATGTACTGTAAACAAAGTGCATGACAATTTAATGAACTAGAGAATACTCATGTTTTTCAGTGTCTAAAGGTCCTTTAATTCAGTGTGTTAGGCTTTTAGGAGATATTAGTGTCATATTAGGTGTTAGATGTTATATGCACTTTGCTTTGCAATGACAGATGATGGGAAATAGCTCTAGATAAGTGTAAACATGAGTACCACAAGATTTAATTGATATTACATCTACTAATTTACATTCAAAGCTGGGATTTATAGACTATAATAATAATAGCCATGCAGAATGTTTGCATCTCACTAAATATGTATTCTAAAGTTGTACAACATCATTTTTTATGTTCTGCTCTGCAGTTTAATAAGATAGAGAAATTCCTTATGCACAATAATGATATTTTGTGTCGTGTTGCCATAGTTACTTACTAAATCAAACTTCAGGTTTGTTAATAAGCACAGTTTTTTTCTCTATATTTCTTAAATTGTGGAATGAGGAGTGTGTATGTAAATATAGAAATCACTATAATAAGCCTTATTAAATAGACAAATAATGAAAGATGCACACAAATAATAAATATAATGTAACAGTTTGTGCATTCATATGAGTTTTAATAGATTTATTTTCAATCCAATATACACTTATCTTTCAAAATCTATTTCACCTATAATGGGTTAATTAGGTTTTCATTGGGTTTTCACCTCTCTTGCTATTGATTGTCTCATTGAACTCTTTTTTTTCACTATTTATATGAACAGGTGCTCAGCAAGGTGTACAAATTAAAAATATCTCTATGCATAGAGGTGGGAAATGCAGTCACAACAGCTAGCTTTTATTATTTGGTATGATTTTGTTCAGATATTTTTTGTTCAGAAAACTTCATTCCATCTGCCTGGGAAGAAATATGTAATTGTGTGAACAATCAGATGTACTGTTACTGTTACAATGTAAAGAAAGTGCTGGTTGGATAATAGGCTTGCCACTTCACAAGGGGCTGGAAAGTTCAAAAGTTCTTTCTAAGACGAAGGAAGAGAGAGTCTTTTTTTCTACAGAGCTTCATAGGAGCCCCTGTGTCTGTGGCACGCTCCACTGACACACTTGTCTTGTCTGGAGACCTGGCCCAAGCAGGAATCCACCTTCAGGGGTCTACCTTATCCTGCTGCTGAAGCAGCCAACTATCCTATCTAGCCTGAAGCTAACTTTACCAGGCTGTAAGCACCGCCTGTGGAACGCTATCCAACCACACATCTCAACCTAGTTGATATTGCTGCTGTTATGGCCATTGCCGAGTTCCAATAAATGAACTGTAAGTTAAATGCTTTACAAATACTGCCTCTGAGTGATCCCTTTGCAAGGCTGTTAACACCATGGCACCCCATTCATCACCACCAGGGATTCCTACCTATGCATCAAGGTTGCCCCTGGGAGAAACCTTCAACAACTTCAGCCTCTCCCTCATTTCCTCTACTTCCACCTGCCAGAGACCTACCAGGCTGTGGACGAGGCCCCTGTTCCCTGGTACCCAGCAGCACTATGACACGGTCAGCCATCCACTCAGGTACCGAGGGCTCCGGCTGTCCTCAAGCCGAGAAAAGGCTAGGCCACGGTGGCGAATGTTGCATATATATAAAACAGTAACAATTATATATTATTGAAATAGCCCAAGACTGGGCTGGGCAGGGGACTTTAATTAGGAAGCTGTGGACATTAAGACACTACTATGGGTTCTGTGCAAAGGACATTACTATGGGGACTGTGCAAGGGACATTACTTTGGGGGCAGTGCAGGGGACATTACTATATGAGCTGCGTAGGTGTCATTACGGGGGCTGTGCATTTTTGGAGGGAGTTCTGCCGTGGACATTTTATTAATAAGTGAAAGCTGCTGGAGATTTTGTTAATAAGTAGTGGCTACATTTTCCACCCTAGGCTTACACTCAAGTCAATAAGTTTCTTAGTGTATTTTATGGTAAAATTAGGGAGGGGGCTACATAAAAGGGGGCACTATAAAGGGTGGCTCCAAAATAAAAAAAGGCAGTATAAAGGGGGCCCACAGAGGTATGGCACATGAAATAAAGCTAGGAGTTTACCCTAAAGTTTAGAAAAGGCAGGAGATATATTAATACTCCTTAGCACGAAGGTGGTAGGGTGAGTGACACAATATGATAATAGGCCTTGGAGGAATTTAGATATCCCCTCTAATAACAAGGTAATAAAGCAGACTAAATAAAGCAAGGAAATACAATAATGCACTATATTTATGAAGTCGCTATTAATTAATTAATAGTAATTAATAGTAATAGTAGTAAGTGGGATAGTCTACACAGAGGATGATAATAGTTGGCTCCTTACAGCACCTCCATAGAGTAAAGTTGGGTGAAAGAGGGAAAAAATAATACAATGGAAGGAGGGAAAAGAGGAGACAAAAATAATAAGTAGTCTGAGAACAACTCACCAAAAAAATAGCATATCTATGCAAATATCTGGGCAAAGTTTGGGGTATCCTTATAGAGCAGTGGTGGCACTCACAGCCCTCTCTATGGGCACCCATGCCTTCATCCCAACACAGTTTGCCAAACTCTGCAATACCTCTTGCAGTCTCAGGCAACCCAGGACCCTGGAAGGAAGCTACAATGATAATCCGAACTTCTTTTTTTAACCAACTGATCTAGCAAGCTCTGTTTAGCACTGCATAATCTGTGAGCAGTATGAAGGAATTATTATTATTACTGTATTGGTGTCCTCAGTTGACAGAGCAGGGAGTGATAAGTTGCCGCCTAAATTGTCGCATTTTCTCTTTTTTTTAAAACTATGTGGGTTTTGGTTGTAGTTCGGGCACTCGGTGTCTAAAAGGTTTGCCATCACTGTTATAGAGGAACTATATTTGGAAGATACGCAAATATTTATCAGTGTTCTGTGTTGTCTTGATGAACAGTTTTTCCATCTGGCATATATTGGACTTTACCCAATCAGTAAAGCACTGGGGTGGGGGAGGGGAGTTAGCGGTGATAGCCAATAACGGGGGATGACTTTATATGTAGTGGTTAAGAAAAAGAAACACATTAGGTCCCATGTTAGTGAACTAATGGTCTGAGGCACCAGCAGCAGCTTTTATAGAACTTAAATTCACACATACTATCAAAAATAATGGTTTCATTAATGAAAAGTAAAAGCAAATACAAAATAAAAAACCCTCTATATACAGTTGTTTTTTCTTTTTTCCTCCCCTTCCCACATAACCCTGCAAAATGCCACTTTCTCTAGTGAAATTTGCCTTTAAGATAACATAAGACTTTTTCATGTGAAGATGACAGAACCTCTGGAATGAGTGGCAGTCTGCTGTGGACACAAATACACAAGCAGTAATATTAGACAGCGGAATCTTTTACGCAGACTACAATTGTACGTCAGCATTTGATTGGGGTGCCCTCAGTATTATTTGGATAGTGATCTTTCATCTTTATCTAGAATATATTTAGCCCTTAGTCATAACGTTTTATTAAACTTTACCTTTCTGCTGCTGCATTCTCCAGACGTAACCACCTGTCTATCTATCCATCTAATCCATCACTTGTAAGTAGCACTAGCCATGAAGAAATTTCCTCCTTGCCAAATGAGAGTGATAACTCATAGTGAGACAGGCTGAGGAACCAGAGCTGCAAGGAGATTGTGTCTTTGCCACGGTCTACAGAAGCTGGACCTTGCTTTTCTGATTGATATTCTTGTAAGAAAACCATTGTGACTCTTCCACCTCCCACATATGGCCATCAGTCAATAGCGTTATCACGGAGGTAACTTAATTATACTGGAAGATTTATATGAATTTCAGACAAAACCTGGATCCAGACACATGGAGCTCTGCTCTCCATGCAGAGTCAGCGAGAAGAAGCATTTTATGATGCTGATTAATTTATAGCTGAACACAATTTTGCAGGCTTCTGGCCATATTCATTAGTAAAATACAATGTGCTCCCATATCTTATAAAGGTTCCATAACCATATATCAGTGCACATGTTGACGCATTTATTACACCGTAACAATAGCTTGACTTTTTTTTATTCTGTTGTTGTTGAGTTTTTATTAGTTATAAACAGGTTGGTAACCAATTTGAGAAGAAATTTTATGGATGTTCCAATTCTGAGAATGATGAGCTGTTTTTAAGACATTTATCTTACGATTTTGGTTTAAAGATTGGGGGTCTTTTTGACCATGTTACTCTTAGTAACATTGAGAAATTTAATGGAGAAGCTTTAACAATTACACTGCCAAAAAAAGATGTGACACAAAATAGAGTGATTTATTGCATGCCTGACAGGCACTGAACAGGTCAATGCTAGAAGCTGACGCTTTGCTTTCCAGATGCACTATGCTGACAAGCGAGTGGTGTCAAAAAGTTACTCCAATTTATTTTCCTTTAAACGCTTTTTTGTTTTAAAAGAAAGAAACAATGGATATAAAGGTGAGCATAATTTCATAGACATTAAACTGGTAATCTACTATAGTAAGATAAAACGGAAATATAAGTCACATAAACTATAAAATAAAAAGGAAAGTGACATTTTCACTGAAATTGGTTGCTGTTCTGCTTCTTTTAAAGATTGTATATCAGTGTTAACATTACATTATGTATATGTACATGTAGAAACATATATACTGTATATATCTATAGAGAAAGAGAACGAGAGAGAGACTTAAATTCACTTATTGGCTTCTATTTGGTTTGGACATAAGCCAAACGTGGGTAATTTTGCCATATATTTCACAGATTCTCACATGGATCCTCTTTTTATTCAATATAATAAAATACACTATAATCTACAATGATTTAGAATCCCAATCTATATTATAAATCAGTTATAAGGATCTTGTATATAGTAGCCCAAAACATTAACTGTATATGATCATAAACTGCTTTCATCGAGTATTACCATATTGGAGCTGTATGACATGATAGGACCCAAACTATCTTGATGGTTCCAAGAACGTGGTACCCATAACCCCCGTCTTACAACTGCAGTTAACCAAAGGCTGGCTGGGTATATTCACCCCTTTCTATTCACTTATTTGGGACTTTTGAGAAAAGAAAGCTATACTTGCTTTCCTTGAGAAAGATATCGGTCCCAGAGGGGAATATTTATGGAATATCCTATGAATCACTTATCTACAAATATTTACCAAGGGGAAAGATTAGGAAGAGCACATGTATGTACAGGCGGTCCCCTACTTAAGGACACCCGACTTACAGACAACCCATAGTTACAGACGGACCCCTCTGCCCACTGTGACCTCTGGTGAAGCTCTCTGGATGCTTTAAAATAGTCCCAGATTGCAATAATCAGCTTAAAATTGTCTGCAATGAAGCTTTATTGATAATTCTTGGTCCTATTACAGCAAAAAAATTTGAAACTCCAATTGTCACTGGGGCAAAAAAAAAAAATTGTCGGGAACTACAATTATAAAGTATACAGTTTCGACTTACATACAAATTCAACTTAAGAACAAACCTACAGTCCCTATCTTGTATGTAACCCGGGGACTGCCTGTATTTGCACCTAAATTTGCAACTTCTCAACTCACCTAGCAAAGTTAGCTGCACAAGAATTATTTTGAGTTAGCCTAATATATCTTTAAAATCAAGATGTGAACGTATGGAAAAAGTAGCAATTTTGGTGCAAATCATGGTTAAATAGTCGCAAATAAACTCCAGTTCTGGACAGACGTAAGAAAAACTTTAGAAGAAGTTACAGAAGGTTTTGTGACTTTTGTGTGAAGAGTCGCAAAACCCCCATAGACTCCTCTGCCAGATTTATCAACCTCTAAGATACAGTTTAATGACCCCAATTGAGTCCAGGACATCCTACTAGCAACAATAGGTTGTTTAGGTGTATGAAAAAAGAAGACCCTCTTTTCCTAAGAAGCGTCATCCGGATACCCCCCTTCTTGGTCGTGAGACATGTTTATTTATTTTGTACCATAGTGATAAATTGTGATGAAATAGATGGAAATGGTGAGGGACAGGTAATAATAGTAAGGTATTAGTTCTGATGATGGACTTATGTAGCCCTATCCTAGAACTGGCTGATTGAGTGGTTTCCCCTACATAAATAAGCCCCCTTCAGCTCTGCTACTTGAAGCATTCCAGCCGGTGGTGACAGCTCCGTGCGCCCTGGCGGTTCAGAGATGTCACTGCCGGCCGGACTGCTTCAGGTAGCGGAGCTGCAGGGAAGCGTCAGAAAGGTGAGTACATGGTTTTAAATTTTTCCACCGGCCCCACCAGGTGCCAGGTTCGCGAGCCAGATGCGGCTATCAAAAGAGCCGCATCTGGCTCGAGAGTCATAGGTTCCTGAACCCTGGAATACCTGGTGGTTTATGGAGTCTCTCCTTGGGCAAAATATAAAAGACTGGGATGACGGGGTGTAGTTGGTCAAGAAGTTGGCTGCTGTGGAAAGAGGAGAGATCATTTTGCCAATCTTGAATGGAAGTTTGATGTAGACTCGTTCACCGTTAAGTTGTTGTAAGCCTACTTCATTATAGTCCCATTTGTCCATGGTCACCAATGCGCCTTCCTTGTCTGCAGGTCTAATAATAAGGTCCTTGTTGTCCATACCAGATTTTCAAGTCCTGTCTGTGGACATTTTGCATATAGGAAAGTGTTTTATATTTACCCCTCTCTCTCTCATGGTCAAGTCTGAATTGCTGTTTGTCCCTGGTGATTAGTTTTATGTATGTTTCCATTGCTGGTGAATTTTTTGGTGGCATGTATTAACTCTTGTTCCATAGGCCCAAGGACCGTGTGTCAATCTTTCCAGAGTTTTTAACTCCCGCTATTTGGAAGAGTTGTTGGAGAGTCTTAAAAGTGAGACTGTAATTTTATGGACCTTAAAATCATTGTAGATGCAGGTCAGGTTGAAATTTATCAAATTGATAAGTAGGAAACAAGGATATGCCTTTTGTAATAAGTTATATTGAACTGGGCTGAGGGATAGTGAGGAGGTATGAACCAAGGAGTTATCTATAGAGTTAATTTTACCTGGGATCTCATACCTGGCATCTGATGGTCATCCAGAACATGTCTACTGGACCGATGCCCCCCTTCTCCTTGTCTTCTTCATGTTCTTTTCATGGAGAGTTGGGCTTAAAAAAAGGTTCTTGTGCTCTTGTGCTATATTGTATCTCTCCTGTTCTGAGTCTGAATAAGATGTGTCTTCTTTTGTTTTGTTGCTTCTACTGTTTGGCTATGATTTGTCATGGTCGTGTTGAGACAATCTTTTAAGCCAGTAAATTCTTCTGGCTGAGAGCTGATGAGTGAGCAGCACACACAAGTCATGTTGTCTTGTGAAATTAATGCAAACCAAAGACAACCCCCCAGAATATTTTGTCAGGATTCAGGCATTATATTGTATTGCAAATGCTTAGAGAAAGCAGAAAGGCATCTTTGCAATGCAGCTGTAGTGGGCTTCTGCAACCTGTCTTTATTGAAAATGAGGTCCCTGGTGACAGGTTCCCTTTAACTAACAGTTTTTCCCTCTACCTCCCTTTGTTCTATCTCAATATGCAATGACATGAAGAATAATAAGCCTGATGTTAACTTTTAGTGAGCAAGTGCTAGAATATACATATATTCTTATAGGCGCTGCTGCAGTATTGTTTGCAGTTCAAGCATCATCTAACAATATCTTAAAGGCACAATTTCAGCACAATTTCCGTAGTTTGCAGTACAAGCTAAATTTTAAAGGCTCTGTTGCAGTATAGTTTGTTGTTCCAACATCATCCAGCAAAATCTTAAAGGTGCTGTCTCAGTATAGTTTGCAGTTATGGCTTCAATCAATATTAAGTTAAAATACCAGTAAAATACCTATTTGTGTCAGTGTTAATTCACACTACCATTTTTAAAAGTATTGGCAACAGTGTTATCTTATATTACCGATCTTAGAAGTCATTGGTGGTCATTTACTAAGGGCCCGAATCACGTTTTTCCGTTGGGTTTCCCGAATATTACCGATTTGCACCATTATTCCCTGAATTGGCCCGGGTTTTTGCAGCACGCGATCAGATTGTGGCGCATCGGCGCCGGCATGCATGCAATGGAAATCAGGGGGGGAGGGGTGGCCGACGGAAAACCGGATGGATTTGGAGAAACCGCCATATTAAAAAAAAGTGTCGCTTGACACACGCTTACCTGCACCCACGATAGGATGGCGAACTTCCATGAACTCCAGCCAACTTCAGCGCAGTAGCAACACCTGGTGGACATTGGGCGCACTACCTTAGTAAACCCGGCCGGACCCGAATTAGCATCGGAGAACCCGCCGCTGGATCGCGACTGGACCGGGTAAGTAAATGTGCCCCATTGTATCAGTGTCAACATCGCTATCACTCTTAGTCCTATTTGTATCATACAGCACTACATGGTAATGCTGTTGTTATTACTGTGTCTTTGCTACGCGCATCCTCTGTTGAAAGTGCAGAGCCCTCCTCCTCATCCCCTTCCTAAACAGCAAAGCCACCTCAAACAATAATCATAGAGCAGTCACTCAAGCTGTATGATGAACCCTCTTGCTGGGAATCTATGGCCCATCCAATTGGTCCTGCCCCAGACATAGAATTACAAGATTCCCAAGAACTTGTGTTAGAGGTTGAGGGTGTGCATGGAAGACCATCAGATGAGATCTATGATGATGATGATGAAGGTGTTCAGGAACCTCAGGCACCCAGCGGAATTAGCGAAAGTCATAAAGCCAAAGCCTTAACAATCTGAGAATCTTATGTATGACCATTCACCTGCAAAGTAAACAAGAGCTGTAGTGGATGAAACACCAAACAATACTGCAGACACCAGAAGCTCCCTCTTCTGGTGTCTTCCAAATAATGGAGATAAAGAGGAGGTTTTGGCCATGCCATATATGAGCTCTAGTCCTGAATAAGAGGATTTCTTATTTGCTGGTGCTTAAAATGCTCACATTCACACTAGTAGAGATCCACAGCCTCAAAGATCTGGTGGCGGTAGCTGTCCCACAGTATGAAATTCCCAGCCGCCACTACTTTTCCGGGTAAGCCATCCATGCCCTGTTATCAACAAAATCAGGTGTGCACTACTTAATGCCATTAGTCCCCAGTTGCACCTCATGACTGACATGTGGTTGAGTAAGCATGGGCAGAGATGTCCCATCTCCTTAACTGCCCACTGGGTTAATGTAGTTGCAACTGGTACACAGGCAGAAACTCTCCTGCTTTTTAGTTCAGTCAGCACAGCGCCTGCACCACTGGCCTTAGCAAAGCCTTGGGGATATGGCAGCAGGTCATGCTAAAATTCATCTGTCTGAGTGAAAAACAACAAACCACTTAGAAACTGTATACTGGGATCCTGGAGCAGACAGATAAGTGTTTCAGCTTTGGGCTGAACCAGGTTGACACATGTCCTTTACCAAGCTCATGTGCTGAACCTGGTGATGTAAAGGTTCCTGGGTAACTAAAACGACCGGCTAAAACTGCTGCTTGAAGTGCTAGTCATGTGTTTGCATTTTCGGATTTAATGCCCTGCAGCTACTCACCTTATCTTTCCTCATCTTTCTTTGCTTGAAAAAGCACCTTTGGCTATAACTCAGGATGTCAGGTGAGGACTAAGTTTCTACACTGTCCAACCAGGGGATAGTTTTGGAGGATGAGGAGTTTTTCTCAGAGCAGGCTGATACTTGGAGCTCATGGGCATGAATGCAGAGAGTGTGGAGGGCCTTTCCTCTGTCCTTTCCTCTGGGTAGCCCTGGCCCTCAAGAGCCACTATACGCTTCAGGGCATGAGTTGCACCCAAGTTGCTGAGCTAATTTCCAGTTCTGATTGCTGGCTGCCCACCCTGCTGGATACACACTACAAGGATAGCGTAGCATTCTCAATTTCACTAGTAGATCGTGAGGCAAAAATTAGGGAGTACAAGCATAAATTGATGCAAGCATTACTAGCAGAATTCCCATCTGACATTGAACACTCAGTGGCACCATGGAGAGGAGGACAAGGAAATCACCAATGCAACAGGGACACCAGAACCACCTCAGGAGTAGGGTGAACATGACTACAAAGTGGAATGTCATGTTCAATTCTCCTCAACCTCCACCATAATTGGATACTGCACATAGTTAGAGATGAGCGAGCACTAAAATGCTCGGGTACTCGTTATTCGAGACTACAAATATTTACCAAGGGGAAAGATTAGGAAGAGCACATGTATGTAATCCTCTAATGGAAATATATGGCCGGAAGAAAAATAATAAAGCCAGCAAGATCTTGTCATGTATCATAAGTAGTATGGACTCTTGTGATAAGTATGTAATGTTACCACTGTACAAGGCATTGGTACAGCCTCACTTGAAATATGCTGTCCAGTTCTGGAAACCGGTCCATAAAAAGGATGCCCTGGAGCTGGAGAGGGTTCAACGTAGAGCCACAAAAATGATAAGGGGTATGGAGGGTCTTAGTTATGAGGAAAGATTAAAACAACTAGATTTATTTAGTCTGGAAAACAGATGACTATGAGGAGACATGATTAATTTATATAAATATATGAATGGTCCATACAAAAAATATTCAAAAAACAAAAGGATGTTGTCAGCTCACCTGGGATGCAGTGGACTAATGAGGAGATTTGCTCAGGCTCAGATTACACCAGCTGCAGAGAAACAGAACATTCAAATGCAGAGATCCGGCTCAAGAGTAAACCCTAGTCCCATTTAGGTAAAAAAAAAATTATTGAAGACTTCAAACATTTAACACACTATAAAAAGGCGGACACGGACGGCAAAAAAAAGTAATTTCAAATGCCTACGCGTTTCGGATAAACACTATATCCTGACTCAAAATGGGTGGTTAAGTTGTTTCAGATTGAATCAAATCATGGGGGCACTGTCTCCTTCTGGAGAAAAAAAGGTTTAATCACCACCGGCGACAGGGCTTTTTTTACTATGAGAACTGTCAATCTGTGGAATAGCCTGCCTCTGGCGCTGGGCAAAACATTGAAGGTTATGTTATATAAAATTGTTTCCCCTAAATCCCTTCCTCATCCAATCCCTTTCTTGGTTGAACTTGATGGACTTGTGTCTTTTTTCAACAGTATAAACTATGATACTATGATACTTAGTAGTTTCTTCAGGCAGATTTAAGACTGGCTTCCAAATTTACCATCTTGTACAGCAGTGGTTTCAACCTTTGTAATGCTTTTACCCCGCAATACAGTTACTCATGTTGCCGTGACCCCAAACCATGCGATTTGCAGTAAAAACACAATAAAATCGTGGCTCTGAAGACTTTAGGCGACCCCTGTGTTTTGGTCGTTCGACCCATGCTGGGGTCACGACCCACAGGTTGAGAACCACTGTTGTACAGGATCCTGGTGGAGTATATAAACTATTGTCATCCTTAAGCCCACCTGCCCATGGTGAACATTAGGTACCAGTGTAGTAAATGGGATTTATAGAAATTACTGCATAAAAATCCACAATGGGGGTAATTTACTAATGGCCCGAATCGCGTTTTTACGTCAGGTTACACAAATTTTACCGCTTGGGCCGATCTTCCCTGAACTTCCCCAGGATTTTGGCACACGTGATCGGATTGTGGTGCATCGGTGCCGGCATGCACGCAACTGAAACCGGGGGGCGTGGCCGTCGGAAAACCCATCGGATTCTTAGAAACCGCCTTTTTGGTCTTTTTTAAATGTGTCGCTTACCTGCACCCTGGCCTGGCTTGGTGAACTTCAGTGAACTCCAACGGAATTCAGCATAGCAGCGACACCTAGTGGACATCGGGGAACTACCTTAGTGAATCGCCAGAAGACTCGAATCAGTGGCAGAGAACCCGCCACTGGATCGCGAATGGACCGGGTAAGTAAATCTGCCCCAATGTGTCAATTTTTTTATGTGCTTTCTGGGTGTAGAATTCAACCTTTTGCAATGGAGCAATATCAAATGTAAAAAAAAACAAAGTAACTGCAATTTCTGCTGTATAATTTCTGTGTAAATTCCGCAGAATGTTCTAAACTAGGGTCCAATAACTATCGAATCACTTAAGATAACAGTTTTAGTTGATTAAAAGTACCAGCCACATACAGTATTCATAGAAGATGGTTAAACATCCGCAGACTAGACACAACACATACAATCCTTCTTTACACATTCAGCATAGGAAATTTGACACCCAACTTTTGAGACTATAATAAAATTCCTACAGCAAGTCGTCAAAGCTCATTTCACATTCTGAAGTTGGCTCCTTTTCTATATATTGACTGTGTCTGTATTTGAAATGAACTATGTGCATTTTTCATTGTAGTGCAGCTCATAAAATAGTAATCTGAATAATAATATTTGTATTGTTATGTTAACTTGCACTGTTGTTTGAAGATTCAGATGTAATTTTCTCGGCTGTGCTCCATGAAGGGCGGAGAGACAAATCTAGCATTTCATGCGGCAGACAATGATGAAGCTGTGTTTGTCAGACTGCACTCTGACAGCTGTGTGTGTTTATACTGACGCTGGTATTTATGCTAATTGATAAGAGCGGGGAAAGGAATTCTCGAAAGGCGTCTCTATAAATAAAGTTTAACACGATTAACATTCACATAATTCTGGATAGCTAAATAATTCATCCTATTAACAAGGTTGGTGTGTGAGAGAGATAGGCGGGCATGGCATTTCCAAGGTTACAGAGTATGCAACGTTAGACGACATGACCACAGTTGAATGCAAAGCAGCTGAGGGCTGGTCTTTGCAAAACGATAGAGATGAGATGTGGCCTGTTTGACCTGTGTCATCTCAGGACTGAAAGCCAATTAACCCCATGGCATAGGAAGTCACTGCCTGTCATATGCAGGCTAGGAAGGTCTTTGAAGATGGGCATATAAGATAAAGAGCACATCATCTCAAAGGTTGGCCAGTTTTTTTAGAGGGGTGTAAGGCTACAGACTGTGGTACTTGGTGACAGCATAGAAGATTAGCAACACAAAATAATGTCTTTCAAGTATTCAAGACATGTAGCAATGAAGATACAGTCACAGCAGTGAAATGAGAGCATTGTATTATTGAGAGGCAATCTTTACTATATTATGAAAATTTGATGCCAAAAGTAAAGCAAAACTTCTGTAGATGAACTTACATTACCCACTTATTCTCGAGAAGACTTTGGCCATATTTTGGGTTAGAACTGCATTTAAGCCTAAATAGGTCATTATTAGATGCTGTTAATATTTCTTGCCGCAACATTTTTTTCCATCAGATTCTCATTCTAGAGCATGATTTTGTTGGTGCATGACATAAGTTATTCAAGAGACAATAAACTTGACTGTAAAAAATGGTCTGTAACAATGGTGCTCTGTGTACAAGAGCCTGTAAAAGCCTGTAAATCTGAAAGGCTGCTTTATATGTACAGTTTAAAGGAGAGGGGAGAGCAGAATAATACGGGATAAGCTTTCAAATGCATTATGTGATTCAACAAAGGATAAGATAAAGCATATTTCATGGAAATATAAAGTGTCAGAGAAAGTGTAGATGATCTGAAGCTGTAGAGATGGAGGATCAGGAGAAATGTAGCTCTTAAAAAAAAGTTTCTGAGTTCACAAATATCAATCCATCAAGATGTTGCTGAATAAAATAACTTACTGCTAAATAGTTTAATCCCCAAGTCCACATACTCTAAATGTCAAATTCCAAAAAAGCTTTCATTAACCATGAACAGCAGAAGCTTTGTTATCCTCCTCAGTTTGTCCCTGCAATAGCAGTCTCCCCTGGATCTGCTACTTATATCTGCAAAACTGTAGCCTGTTTACACAAGAAACAGAAATATACTACCTGCTGGAGGTGAGAGGCTGCTACTCCCTGCTTACCCAGGAGAGAAGGAAGGATTATGTGATGCTCTCTGTATATAGCCAGTATATGAGCTGTGTCTGTGTAGATCTGTCAATGCAGAAGTCAACTGCAAAGAATGTTGAGTTACAAGATTTCCTCTTTTCCCTATCAGACCCCTCATCATAGTTTCAGCTTTGCAGAATGATTTTTTTCTCTCTCTGCAACTCAAGCTTTTTCATAGACTTCTCACTCCTCTACAACCCTACCGTCAGTCTGTGTTCCCTGGAGACTATATTCACAGCAGAATAGCTGTTAATCTTTAGTGACCACACAACAGAGGCTATATACTTCAGGTATCTATTTCACTGCTGGTTTCTGCTACTTATTCCATGCTTGGTTTCCTTCATGTCATGAAAGCTGCTAGGCTAGTCACTGTATATTGTGTATTCACTTGTAGGAATCTCACAAAATTTGCTGAGTTACTAAAGTTACTTCTGAATTACCTCTTGAGAGAACTCGCAGCAATATGGGAAGTGAAGGCAGCTTATTGACTTTAATTTAGGGCAAAGATAGGTGCAAAACAATATGGGCATTGTTCTATCAGTTTTGAAAAAGGAATCACAAATGACAATTTGTTAAAGATCATTATGCAATCAGAATTGCACTTTAATGGCGGAAATAGCAAATAAAGAGTAAAATTTGATAATTTTTCAATAGACATAGACATATTATACAAAACATGTATAAGCTTTTAAATAAAAAAAAAAAAAATAATAAAAAGTTACCACAGCTCCGTATCATCATACAAACCTACATATGTAGCATTGACATGTCCATAATGATCTTTACAATAAAACAAAATCATTATTAAACCCGCATGATAAATTCCATAAAAAAATAATTAAATTTAAAAATTATGATATTTCCTATTTTGTCTGCAAAAAGCAAGCACTCATCAAGCTGGTGGACCAAAAATTAAATGAGTTACGGTGATGCAAAAATTATAGATTTTTCCCCACATTAGGTTTTATTGTACAAAATTAGTAAAACATAGGCAAAAATATAGAAATTTGGTGTCACGGTAATCGTACTGGCACATTGGTGAATACCAAAATAAGGCAAAAATCAGTTGCAGAATTGATGTTTTTTCTACAACCCCCCCCACCGCCCACAAAAAAAGGAAATAATATTTTCAGCAATACGGCAAACCCAGCAAAAAATAGCACCACTGAAAAATGGTTCTCATCCTGCAAATAATAAGCCCTTAAACATAAACGGAAAAACAAATATTTTCTAGCTAAAAAAGTATGCAATGAACCAACTAAAAACCACTAAATTCTATGAGGCAAAACTGACTGATGCGTGGCTCTTTTTCCCTTCTGCACCTTCCCCTACAACAAGTACAAATTACATAACATATTTTAAGATTTTTTTTTTCATTTTATCGTTTGCGAATGTGTAAATTTTAGGGCTAAATGAACGTATAACCATCAAAATTGGACAATTCTAAATTTCACCTCCATTTTGTTTTCATTATTATGAAGATCTCAAGGGATTGCCATTCACCTTAAAAGCTGTTTCTGATAGTTTGAGGGCACAGATTTGAAAAAGGGTTGAAAAAGGATTTCCAATATATATTTAAAATTTCATTGAAAACAATGATGGTTCCCCAAAAAAGTAAATTCTGAGATCTCTTTGAAAATATGGAAAACCAATGTTCAATTTGTAAGCCACATGACTTCAAAATAAATTATCCAGACATTTCCAAAATTATGAAATGTAAAGTAGACATATGGGAAATGTTATTTAGCAACTATTTAAAGGTGGTTTAACTAAATGTCTAAAAACAAGAAAATGGCAAAATTTATTTGGTATCCCCGTGATTGTACTGACCCAAAGAATAAAGTAGATGTCATTTGAGGCGCACAGTGAAAGCCGTAAAATCCAAGCCCACAAGAAAATGCTTCCCAGTACATGGCATGGAATATCAAATGCTGAATTTTTTACACAGAAAACAAACATTCAAATCCTTTACATGGAAAATAAAAAAAAAGTTATAGATTTTTGAAGGTGAGTAGTAAAAAATGGAAACAAAAAAATTAATGATGGCCTTGTCATTAAGGGGTTAAGAAAATAAATGTGAAAACCACAAACCCTTCTTTACACTGCATTTAAAGGTTCTCTGCAAATGTGTTGGATTCATGCCTGGCTTATCTAGTCATGCCTGGTTTAATGAATGTTAGGATATCCACCTTGTCTTTAGATAGCTGGATCCGCTGTTAGGTGGTGACACTTACAAGAGTACTGAACACATGCTCTGACAGCACACTTGAGGCAGGGCAGGACCTCACCTGCAAGGTATAGAGTGCAAGCTCTGGCCACATGTCCAGTTTTTCTACCAAAATATAGAATTGGGATGACACATGCTTCAGTGCCAGGAGACCTGTGGCAAGATAATCTTCCACCATGTGGTTCACAGTCTCACTCTTGGTACTATGTGTAGAGATGAGCGAACATACTCGTCCGAACTTGATGCTCGTTCGAGCATTAGCGTACTCGAAACTGCTCGTTGCTCGGACGAATACTTCGCCCGCTCGAGAAAATGGCAGCTCCCGCCGTTTTGCTTTTTGTCGGCCAGAAACAGAGCCAATCACAAGCCAGGAGACTCTGCACTCCACCCAGCACGACGTGTAAGGGTACCACGTCATGCTGGGTGGAGTGCAGAGTCTTTATAAGAGAGGAAACCAGTTACAGTGTAAACATTATGTCCTGGAGGGTTGTCGTCTGGCCGAGGCCCGTGGTATAGAGATTATCTGTCTGGTGTACTGTGGCCTAGGCCGGACTATACATGGGATCAAGCAATACCAATAAGGGAAAAATTGAGCAAAAATTATATTAAAAAGGTCAAAAGTTTATTGAAGTCAATTTAAAAATAGAACGTCACAATATGGTAGTAAAATATGGGTGCTGGGCAGCGGGCACACAGAGGCTTACAGTACAATAGAGATATTAAAGTGCTCACCCCTTGACAAAGTCCTGTTGGACGAAACACGTGTCGGGGAGGTGCTGGGCAGCGTCCTCTCCCTTGTGCCCTTACATGCCGGACCTGCCAGGTATACTCTATTATCCCTATGTTGTGTGCACTTTATACATGCATAGATGTGTTTGTTATTATGATCACTTGTGATTAGAGATGAGCGAACTCTACTCCGCCCGCTCGAGAAAATGGCATCTCCCGCCATTTTGCTTTTTGTCGGCCAGAAACAGAGCCAATCACAAGCCAGGAGACTCTGCACTCCACCCAGCATGACGTGGTACCCTTACACGTCGATAGCAGTGGTTGGCTGGCCAGATCAGGTGACCCTGGAATAGTGGTCAGGGAAAGCGTTAGGGTGTTCTATTAGAATAGTGTTAGGCAGGAGTGATTCAACAAGAACCCAACAGCCCTTCTTAGGGCTACAATAACGTTATACTTTTTTTTTTTTTGTTTGCTTGTGGCTGGGCTTGCTGGCACTAGTAGTGCAGCTAGTACCATATTGTGAGGAATTTGCAGGGGGACTTGCTACCGTTGTGTTTAGCTCTTAGTGACACACATATCCACCTCAAACACCAAAGTGGGAAAATTTATTAGGGGTTTGATTTCCATTAGGCACAGTCTGGCAGTTTCTTTTTATTTTACGTTTATTTTTTCATAACTCAGCGTCATCTCATCAGTGTGCTTTCATACTTGGCTAGAAAATAGCCAAAGGAGAATCCAAACGGCTTACTTACGCCTACAATAGCGTTATATATATTTTATTTCTGGTTGATCTGCTGGTGGCTGTCCTTGCTGCAGTGCATATACTAGCCAATTGTCAGGAATTTGGAGTGAGACTTGCGACCGCTGTGTTTAGCGCTTAGTGACGCACATATCCATCGCAAAGACCGAAGTGGGAAAATTTATTAGGGGTTGGATTTCAATTAGGCACAGTCTGCCATTTCCTTTTTGATTTTACGTTTATTTTTTCATAACTCAGCGTCATCTCATCTGGCATAGCAGTGTGCTTTCATACTTGGCTAGAAAATAGCCATAGCAATAGGATAGCATTGTTTGGTTTTAAAAACTAAAAAACACAAAAAAAAACTAAAAAACACAAAAAAACAAAAAAAAGTTAAAAAAAAATTTAAGTTTACACTTTCATTTTCAAAATGTTTAACCCGAGGGCTAGGGGTAGAGGACGAGGGCGGGGACGTGGGCGTCCAACTACTGCAGGGGTCAGAGGCTGTGGTCCTGGGCGGGGTGAGACACCACCTGCTGATGAGGGAGCAGGGGAACGCCGCAGAGCTACACTCCCTAGGTTCATGAGTTCCAATAATGAAGCTGTAAGTTAAATGCTTTACAAATAATGCCTCTGAGTGGATCCCTTTGCAAGGACTGTTAAAACAATGGAACCCCAGTCATCACCCAGGGATTCCTACCTAGGCATCAAGGTTGCCCTGGAGAAACCTTCAACAAACTCAGCCTCTCCACATTTCCTCTACTTCCACTGCCAGAGACCTACCAGGTGTGGACGAGGCACCTGTTCCATGGTACCCAGCAGCACTTAACGTCAGCCATCCACTCAGGTACCGAGGGCCGGCTTGTCACTCAAGCAGAGAAAGCTAGGACACGGTTGCGAATGTTGATATAATAAAAAAGACAATGTATTTATTGTGAAATAGCCAAGACTGGGCTGGCAGGGACTTTAATTAGGAAGCTGTGGACATTTAAGACATACTATGGGTTCTGGACAAAGGACACTACTATGGGGTTTGTGCAGGGAGGAAATTACTATGGGGACTGTGAGGGACATACTTTAGGGGGCGTGCAGGGGACATTACCATATGAAGCTGCGTAGGGGTCATTACGGGGGCTGTGCATTTTGGAGGGAGTTCTTGCTGTGGACATGTTTATAATAAGTGAAAGCGCTGGAGATTTTGTTATAATAGTGGCTACTTTCCACCTAGCTTTACACTCAAGTCAATAAGTTGCATTAGTGTATTTTATGGTAAAAATTAGGGAGGGGCTACATAAAGGGTTTGGGCACTATTAAAGGGTGGCTCCAAAATAAAAAAGGCAGTATAAAGGGGGGACCACAGAGGTGATGGCACAGGAAATAAAGCTACGAGTTTACCCTAAAGTTAGAAAAGGAGGAGATTATAATCACTCCTTAGCACGAAGAGATCCTTTTTAAAGGTGGTAGGGTGAGGGACACAATAATGATAATAGGCCTTGGCAGGAATTTAGATTATCCCCTCTAACGACAAAGGTAAATAAAAGCGAGACTAAATAAAGCAAGGAAAGGGAAATACAACTAAGCACTATATTTAGAAGTCGCTCAATCAGTAATTAATGGTATAGTAGTAAGTGGGATGTCTACACGAGGATGATAATAGTTGGCCTCCTTACAGAACCTCAGAGAGTACGAGTTGGGTTGAAAGAAAGGGGAAAAAATATACAATGAAGGAGGAAAGAGGGAGCACAAAATAATAAGTGCTTGAGAACAACTCACCAAAAAAATACATATCTATGCAAAGATCTGGGCAAAGTTTGGGTATCCTATAGAGCAGTGGTGGCACTCACAGCCTCACTATGGGCAGCCCATGTCTCATCCCAACAAGTTTGACCAACTCTGCAATACCTCTTGCAGTCTCAGGCAACCCAGGACCCTGGAAGAAAGCTACAATGAATGTACTTCTTCTTTTTAACCAACGATCTAGCAAAGCTCTGTTTAGCACTGCTAATCGTGATGAGCAGTATGAAGTGGATTATTATGATTACTTATGGTGTCCTCCGTTGACAGAGCAGGGAGTGATGAAGTGTGCCGCTCTAAATTGTCGCATGTTTCTCTTTTCTTTTAAAACTATGTGGGTTGTGGTTTTAGTTCGGGCACCCGGTGCTAAAAGGTTGCCATCACTGTATAGAGGAATATATTGGAAGATACGCAAATATTTATCATGTTCTGTGGTTGTCTAGACTGAACAGTTTTTCAATCTGGCATGATATGGCTTTACACAATCAGTAAGCAAGTCTGGGGTGGGGAGGAGTTAGCGGAGTAAGCCAATAACGGGGGGGAGTGACTTATTAGTATGTGGTTTTAAGATAATTTTAAGTAAATACACAATGGGTGTAGATTTATCAGTGTCTGAAAATCAGATCATTCCAGTTGCCCATGGACAACCAATCACGCTCCCCTTTAATATTCAGAGCACTGGTTAAAATGAAAGCTGAGATGTGATTTGGTTGCCATGGCACACGTGAGAATATTCTGACTTTCAGACTGATAAATCTGCCCATTAGGCCCATCGTTAGTGAACTAATGGTCTGAGGCACCAGCAGCGCAGTCTTTATAGAAACTTAAATTCACAACGTACTATCAATAAAAATGGTTTATTAATGAAAAGTAAAAGCAAATTCAAAATAAAAACACCTTGATTATATCAGTTGGGGTTTTCTTTTTTCCTCTCCCATGCCACATAACACCTGCAAAATTGCCACTTTCTCTAGTGAAAATTTGCGCTTTAAGATAACATAAGACTTTCATGTGAAGATGGACAGAACTCTGGGAATGAGTGGGCAGTTGCTGAGACACAAAATACACCAATCAGTAATATAGACAGGCGGAATCTTGTTACGCAGATACACAATGACGGTCAGCATTGATGGGGTGCCCCAGTTTATTTGGATACGATCTTTCATCTTATCTAGAATATATTTAGCCGTTAGTAATAACGTTTTATTAAACTTTACCTTTCTGCTGCTGCATTCTCACAGAACGAACCACCTGTCTATCTATCCATCTAACGTCTACTTGTTCAATTAAGATAGCACTAGCCATGAAGAAATTTCCTCACTTGCCAAATGAGAGGATAACTCATAGTGCGCAAGGCTGAGAACCAGAGCTGCAAGGAGATGTGTCTTTGCCAGGTATACAGAGCTGGAACTTGCTTTTCTATTTGAGTATTACTTGTAGAAAACCATGTGACTCTTCCCCCTCCCACATAGGCCATCAGCAATAGCGTTATCACGGAGGGTAACTTAATATACTGGAAGAGTTATATGAATTTCAGACAAAACTGGATCCAGAAACATGGAGCTTCTGCTTCATGCAGAGTCAGCGAGAAGAAGCATTGTTTGCTGCCTGATTAATTTATAGCTGAACACAATTTTGCAGGCTTTGGCCATATTCATTAGTAAAATAAATGTGCTCACCCTATCTTAGTAAAGGTCATAACCATGATATTCAGTGCCACATTGTTGAGCATTTAGTACACCGTAACAAAGATTGACTTTTTTTTATTCTGTGTTGTTGAGTGTTATTTAGTTATAAAACAGGTTGGTAACAATTTGATGAGAAATTTTATGGATGTTCCAATGTTAGAATGATGAGCTTGTTTAAGAACATTTATCACGATTTTGGTTTAAGATTGGGGGTCTTTTTGCCCATGTACCTTAGTAACATTGAGAAATTTAATGGAGAAGCTTTAAAATTACACTGGCCAAAAAAAGGAGTGACACAAAATAGAGTGATTTATGCATGCCTGACAGGCACGAAACAGGCAAGCTAGAAGCTGACGCATTTGCTTCCAGATGCAACTATGCTTGACAAGCGAGTGGCTGTGCAAAAAACGTTACTCCAATTTTATTTTCCTTTAAACGCTTTTTTGTAAAAAGAAAGAAAACATGGGTATTATAAAGGTGAGCATATTTATAGACATTAAGGTAATCTTACATATAGTAAGATATAGAACGGAAATATAGTCACAAAACTGATAAAATGAAAAAGGAAAGCGAATTTCACTGAAAGTTGGTTGCGTTCTGACTTCTTTTAAAGATGTATATCAGTGTAACATTACATTATGTATATGTACATTGAATAGAACATAGATACTGATTATATCTATAGAGAAAAGAGAAAGAGAGAGGGGACTTACTTAATCACTTATTGCTTCTATTTGGTTTGGACATAAGCCAAACGTGGGGAATTTGCCATATATTCACAGATTCTCACATGGATCTCTTTTTATCATATCAAAAATACACTATATGATCTACAATGATTAGAATCCCAATCATATTATTATAAATCAGTGATAAGGATCTTGTATATAGTAGCCAAAACAATTAAACTGTATATGATCATAAACTGCTTCATCGAGTATACCAAGGAGCTGTTATTATGGACCATATAGGACCCAAACTATCTTGTGGTTCCAAAGAACGTGGTACCCAGATTAAACCCCGTCTTACAACTTGCAGGTAAACCGGAAAGGTGGCTGGGTATATTCACCCTTTATATCACTTATTTGGGACTTTTGAGAAAGAAAGCTATAATGCTTCCTGAGAGAAAGATATACGGTCCCAGAGTGGAATATTTATGGAAATACCTATGAACGACTATCTACAATATTACAAGGGGGAAAGAGATTAGGAAGAGACAGTAGTACGAGGCGGTTCCCGGCCCCTACTGTAGACAACCGACTACAGACAACCCATAGTTACAGACGGACCCTGCTGCACCACTGTGACTCTGGTGAAGCTATCTGGATGCTTTTAAATAGTCCACCAGATTGCCAATATAATCAGCTTAAAATTGTCTGCAATGAAGCTTTATGATAATTCTGGTCCTATTACAGCAAAAAATTGTGAAAACTCCATTGTCACTGGGGCAAAAAAAAAAATTTGGGAAACTACAATTATAAGTATTACAGGTTCGACTTCCATGACAAAATTCACTTAAGAACAACACTACAGTCACCTATTCTGATGATAACCGGGGATCCATGTCATCCTCTAAGGGAAATATATGGCCCGAAAGAAAATATAAAGCCAGCAAGATCTTGTCATGTATCTAAGTAGTTGGACTCTTGTGAGTAACGTATGTAATTGTACCACTGTACAAGCATGATGACAGCCTCACCTGAAAAATATGCTGTCCGTTGGGACACCGGTTCATAATAAGGATGCCTGGAGCATGGAGAGGGTTCAATGTAGAGCACCACAAAAATGATGTATGGAGGGTCTCGGTAATGAGGAAAAGAGTAAAACAACTAGATTTATTAGTCTGGAAAAAGAGGACTATGAGGAGACCATGATTAATTTATAATAAAATAGTGAATGGTCATACTCAAAAAATATTAAAAAAAAACAAAGGATGTTGTCAGCTCTACCTGGGATGCAGTGGATAATGAGGAGATTTGCCTCAGGCTCAGATTACACCAGCTCTGCAGAGAAACAGACAGAACATTCAAATGCAGAGATCCGGCTCAAGAGTAAAACCCTAGTCCCTTAGGTAAAAAAAAAAATATTGAAGTCTGCAAACATTTCACACACTATAAAAAGGCGGACACGGACGGCAACAAAAAGGTAATTCAATGCCAGTTAACGCGTTCGGATAAACACTTATCCTGATCACAAATGGGTGTGAGTACGTGTTCAGTGAATCAAATCATGGGGGGCACTTTGTTCCTTTGGAAGAGAAAAAAAGGTATTAATCACCACCGGCGGAAAGGGCTTTTTGTACTTGAGAACGTCCAATCTGTGGAACTAGCCTGCCTCTGGCGGATGTGGGCAAAACATTGAAGGTTATGTTAATAAAAGTTGTTTCCCCTAAATCCTTCTCATCCAATCCTTTCTGGGATTGAACTTATGGACTTGTGGTTTTTTCAACAGTTTTAAACTTTGATACTATGATACAGTTAGGTTTCTTCAGGCAGATAATTTAAGACTGGCACTCCAAATTACATCGTATGTCAGCGAGTGGTTTCAACCTTTGTAATGCGTTACCCCGCAATACAGTACTACATGTTGCGGGTGACCCCAAACCATGCGATTGCAGTAAAAAAGCACAATAAATCGTGGCTTGGCTCTGAAGACTTTAGGCGACACCCTGTGTCTTTGGTAGTCAGACCCATGCTGGGGTCAGACCCACAGGTGAGAACCACTGTTTGTACAGGGATTCTGGGTGGAGTATATAAACTATGTCATCCTTAAGCCCACCTGCCAGGTGTTGTACATTAGGTACACAGTGAGTAAATGGGATTTATTTAGAAATTACTGCACAAAAAAATCCACATGGGGGGTAATTTAAATGGCCCGAATCGGACGTAGTTTTTCGTCCAGGGGTTACACCAAATGTTACGCTTGGCGATCTTCCTGAACATTCCCCAGATTTGGCACACGTGATCGGATTGTGGTGCATCGGTTCCGGCATGCACGCTAAGAAAACGGGGGCGCGTGGCCGTCGGAAAAACCCATCGGATTCTTAGAAACCGCCTTTTGGTTTTTTTAAATGTGTCGTTACCTGACACACTGGCTGGCTGGTGACTAGTTGAACTCGACGGAGATTCAGCATTCCAGCGACACCTAGTGTAGGGAACATCGGCGGGGGAACTACCTTAGTGAATCCGCCAGAAGAACTCGACTCAGCGGCAGAGAACCCGCCGCTGGATCGCGAGATGGACCGGGTAAGTAAATCTGCCCCAATGGGTCAATTTTTGATGTGGCTTTTGGGGTAGAATTCAACCTTTTTGCAATGGAAGGCAAATCAAATGTAAAAAAAAACAAAGAAACTGACAATTTCTACTGATAATTTCTGTGTAAATCCGAGCAGCATGTTCATAATAGGTGCCAATAACTATCGAATCGTTTAAGTATAACAGTTTTAGTTGATAAGTAAAGTACAGCCACATACAGTATTCATAGAAGATGGTTAAAACATCCGCAGGAAGACTAGAACACAACACATAACATTCCTCTTTACACATTCAGCATAGGAAATTGACACCAACTTGAGACTATAATAAAATTTCCTACAGCAAGTCGTCAAAGCTCATTTCACAGTTCTGATAGTTGGCTCCTTTTCTATATATTGACTGTGTCTGTATGTGAAATGAACCCTATGTGCATTTTTCATTGTAGTGCAGCTCATAAAATAGTAATCGGAATAATAATATTGTATTGTTATGTTAACTGCAACTTTGTGTGAGTTGAAGATTCAGATGTAATTTTCTCGGAGTTGCTCCATGAAGGCGGTAGAGACAAATCTAAGCTTGTCATGCGGCAGACATATAAGTGAGCTGTTGGTTTGTCAGACTGCACTCTGACAGCTGGTGTGTTATACTGACGCGTGGATATTTATGCGAATTTGATAAGATGCGGGGGCAAAGGATCTCGAAAGGGTCTCTATAATAAAGTTTAACATGATTAACATTACAAATTCTAGGATGACTAAATTATCATGCCTATTAACAAGTGGTTGTGAGAGGACTAGGCGGGCATGGCATTGTTCCAAGGTTAAGAGTAGCAAGTTAGTACGTACATGACCACAGTTGAATGCAAAGCAGCGCGAGGGCTGGTCTTTGCAAACGTAGAGAAGATGTGGCTGTTGGACCTGTGTCTGTCTAGGACTGTAAAAAAGCCAATTAATCCCATGGCATAGGACAGTCATGCCTGTCATATGAGGCTAGGAAGCAGTCTTTGAAGATGGGCATATAAGATAAAGACGCCACATCATCTCAAAGGTGGCAGTATTTTAGCGGTGTGTACGGCTACCGGACTGGTTGGACTTGGTGACGATAGAAGATTAGCAAACACAACAATATGTCTTTCAAGTATTCAAGACATGTAGCAATGACGATACAGTCACAGCAGGTTTGAAATGAGAGCTTTGTTTTGAGAGGCAATCTTAATATATGAAATGATGCCAAAGTAAGCAAACTCGGTAGATGAACTAATGCCCACTGGCCCTATTGTTGGGTAGAACTGACATTTAAGCACCTAAATAGTGTCATTATTTAGATGCTGTTAATATTTCTGGCCTGCTAACATCTTTTCAATCAATTTCATTTCTAGAGCATGATTTTGTTGGTGCAGGACATAAGTTATTCAAGAGACATAAACTTGACTGTAAAAAATGGTGTAAACAATGGTGCTCTGTGTACACACAAATGCCTGTAAATCTGAAAGGGCGGCTTTATATGTTGTACATTAAAGGGAGGGAGGAGAGCAGAATAATTACTGGAAAAGCTTTCCAAATGCATGATGTGTTCAACAAAGGTAAGATTAAAGCATATTTCATGGGAAATTATAAAGTGGTCAGAGAGAAAGTGTAGATGATCTTGAAGGTAGAGAGTGGAGAGATCAGGAGAAATGTAGCGCTAAAAAAAGTTTCTGAGTCACAAATAGCAAATCCCTCAAGATGTTGCGGAATAAAATAACTTACTGCTAATAGTGTAATCCCCAAGTCCAGATCTACTAAATTCAAATTCCAAAAACGCTTTCATTAACCATTAGTAAACAGCAGCAGCTTTGTTATGCCTCACTCAGTTGTCCCTGCAATAGCAGTCTCCCCTGGATCTGCCTACTTATATCTGCAAACTGTAGCCTGTTTACAAAAGAACAGAAATACTACTGCTGGACGGTGAGAGGCTGCTACTCCTGCTTACCCAGGGAGAGAAGGAAGGATAGGTGATTGCTCTCTGTAATCATAGCCAGTATATGAGTGTGTCTGTGTGATTGTCAACAGAAGTCAATTGAAAAGAATGTTAGTTAAAGATTCTCTTTTTCCCTATCAGACCTCCTCATCATGTTCAGCTTGCAGAATGCTTTTTTCTTCTCTGCAACTTCAAGCTTTTCATAGATTCTCACTCCTCTACAAACCTCTACGTCAGTCTGTGTTCTGGAGACTATATTCACGCCAGAATAGAGTGTAATTTTGTGACACACAACAGAGTGCTATATACTTCGGTATTCTATTTCACTGCTGGCTTTCTGCTACTTATCTCTGCTGGTTTCCTTCATGTCTGAAAGGCTGCAGGCGAGCACTGTATTGTGTATCACTTCGTAGAATCCTCACCCCCCCAAAATTTGCTGAGTGTATAAAGTTACTTACTGAATTACCTCTTGAGAGAACTGCGCAGACAATATGGGAAGTGAAGGCGGCTGTTATTGACGTATACTTTAGGGCAAAGATAGTGCAAAACATATGGGCATTGTTCTATCAAGTTTGAAAAAGTGATCACAACATGACATTGTTAAAAGATCATATGCAATCAGAATGCATTTTGAATGGCGGAAATGCAAATAAAGGTAAAATTTGATAATGTTTATAATAGAATAGAATATATACAAACATGAAAGCTTTTAAAATATAAAAAAAAAAAAAAATAATTAAAAAGTTACCACAGCCTCAGTTATCATCATACAAACCTACATATGTAGCATGACTGCCATAATGATCTTGGTCAATAAAACAAAATCATTATTAAACCCGCATGTTAAATTCCATAAAAAAACATAATTAAAATTTAAAAATTATGATTATTTCCTATTTTGTCATGAAAAAAGCAAGCACTATCAAGCTGGTGGACCAAAAATTAATAGTAGTTACGGTTGTGATGCAAAATTGATAGATTTTCCCAACATTAGGTTTTATTGTACAAAATAGTAAAACTAGGCAAAAAATATAGAAATTTGGTTGTCACGGTATCGTACTGGCACATGGTGGAATACCAAAAAAGGCAAAAATCAGTTGCAGAATTGATGTTTTTTCTACAACCCCCCCACCGTCCACAAAAAAAGGAAAATATATTTTCAGAATACGGGGGCAACCAGCAAAAAATAGCACCACTGAAAAAGGTTCGCATCTGGAAATAATAACCTTGAAACATTAAAAGGAAAAAAACAAATATTTTCTAGCTAAAAAAGATATGCAATGACCAACTAAAAAACCACTCAACTTCTATGAGCGCAAAAATGACGTGATGCGTGGCTCTTCTTTCCTTGCACTTCCCTCTACAACAACATACAAATAATAACATATTTTAAGATTTTTTTTCATTTATCGTTTGCGAATGTGTAAAATAGGGCAAATGAACGTATAACCTCAACATTGGAAAATCTAAATTTCACACCTCATTTTGTTTTCATATTATAAGATCTCAAGGGATTGCCTTCACCTAAAGCTGTTCTGATAGTTGAGGGGCCAACAGATTTGAAAAAGGGTTGAAAAGGATTTCAATATATATTTAAAATTTCATTGAAACACAATGGTGATCCCCCAAAAAAGATATCTGAGATTCTTTGAAAATATGGAAACAATGTTCAATTTGTAAGCCACACATGACTTCAAAAATAAATTATCAGACATTTCCCAAAATTATGAAATGTAAAGTAGACTATGGGAAAGTTATTTAGCAACTATTAAAAGGTGGTTTAACTAATGTTAAAAAACAAGAAAAAATGGCCCAAAATGTCTTTGGTTCCCGTGATTCGTACGACCAAAGAATTAAAGTAGATGTCAGTTAGGGCGCACAGTGAAAGCCAGTTAAATCCAAGCCCACAAGAAAATGTTCACCAGTCCATGGCATGGAATATCAAATGCTGAATTTTTTAACACAGAAAACAAACATTCAAATCCTTACATGGAAAATAAAAAAAAAGTTATAGATTTTGAGGGTAGTAGGTAGTAAAAACTGGAAACAAAAAAAATAAGAGGGACTTGATCATTAAGGGGTTAAGAAATAAATGTGAAAAACCTACAAACCTCTTCTTACACCTCATTAAAGGTTCTCTTGCAATAGGTGTGGATTCATGCCATGGCCTTATCTAGTCAGCACTGGTTAATGAGGTTAGGCATAGTCCACCTTGTCTTTAGATAGATGATCCGCTTGGTTAGGTGGTGACACTACAAGAGTACTGACCACATTTGGCTCTGACAGACACTTGAGGCAGGGCAGGACCTCACACCTGCAAGTATAGACGTGCTAAGCTCTGGCCACATGTCAGTTTTCTACAAAATAGATTATAGAATTGGGAGTGACACCAGTACTTCAGTGCCAGGAGACCTGTGCAGATAACTTCCAATTGTTCACGTCTCACTCTTGGTACTCATGTGTAGAGATGAGCGATCATACTCGTCCGAACTTGATGCTCGTGTCGGAGATTAGCGTACTCGAAATGACTCGTTGCTCGGAGAACTCGCAGCATCTTGTCAACCCTTTCGCAGCATTCCCTCCCCCTGCCATTCTTTTCTGTACTCTACATTTTCGGGTACGCTTTTCTTCTTTCTTTGGAAAATGGCAGCTCCCGACGTTTTGCTTTTTGTGGCCAGAAACAGAGCCAACACAGCCAGGAGACTCGTGCACTCCCCCAGTCATGACGTGGTACCCTACACGTCCGATAGCAGTGGTTGGCTGGACAGATCGGTGACCCTGGGATAGGGACTAAGCCGCTGCCCGCGCTGCCGGATATTCTGGTTGGATGCGCTAGGGAGAGAGCTGTGCTGGGTCAGGGAAAGCGTTACGGGTGTCCTCATTGAGAATAGTGTGTAGGCACGGAGTGATTCAACAAGAACCACAAAGCCTCTCTTAGGGCTACAATAACGTTAACTTTTTTTTTTTTTTTGCTTGGGGGCTTGCCTGGCACTCAGTAGTGCAGCTAGTACCATATGGAGATTTTGGAGTTGAGACTTGCGACCGTGGTTAAGCGCTTAGTGAGCACATATCCATCGCAGAAGACCGGAAGTGGGAAAATTTATAGGGGTTGGATTTCAATTAGGCACAGTCTGGCAGTTTCTTTTATTTTAGTTATTTTTCATAATCAGCGTCCTTCAATCAGTGTGCTTCATTACTGGCAAGAAAATAGCAAAGAGATCCAAACGGCTTACTACGCCTTACTAAATAGCGTTATATATATTTTATTCTGGTTGATCTGCTGGGGCTGTCCTTGTGCAGTGCATATACTAGCCCAGATGTGGGAGATTTGGAGTCGAGACTTGCGAAACGCTGTGTTAGCGCAGTTGTAGTGACGCACAATATCCATCGCAAAGACCGAAGTGGAAAAAATTTTAGGAGTTGGATTTCAATTAGACACAGTCTGACCATTTCAGTTTTATTTTACGTTTCTTTTTTCATAACTCAGCGTCATCTCATCTGGCATCATTCACGCAGTGTGCTTTCATACTTGGATAGAACATAGAGCCATAGCAATAGGTATCATTGTTGGTTTTTTAAAAACTAAAAACACAAAAAAACTAAAAAACACCAAAAAAACAACAAAAAAAAGTTAAAAAAAAAAAAGATTAAGTAAACTTTGCAGTTTTCAAAAGTGTTTAACCGAGGCGGCATTCGGCAATGTGTCCACCATTCAGTCTTCCATCGCAGAGTTTCCACCCAAGAGTCACCGAAATCGGCACTACTCCAGCTCCTGTACCTCAGCCTCCTCCCCCCCAGTCTGCCCCCTCCCAGGAAAATTTGGCATTTGAACTGGCATACTCTGAGGAACTGTTTTCTGGACCCTTCCCACAGTCACAAACCACTTGTCCGGTTGCTGCTGAGCAATTTTCCGATGCCCAGGTTTTCCACCAGTCGCAGTCTGTGGGTGATGATGACCTTCTTGACGTAGTGGAAGAAGTGTCTAAAGAGGTGTCCGACGATGAGGAGACACGGTTGTCAGACAGTGGGGTTGGGGAGTAGCCTAGAGACACGGGCTTGGATTGGCGAAAGCTCGCCCTGCTGTGTAATCCACAAAATATACTGGCAAACTTTTACCATGTACCGATATTATTTGAGCGCTTCTTGCTCACCTCCTTTGGTTCCTCTCTGCCACCCATTGGTTTGAAGCCTGAGTCCATTTAGGGTATGTCGCCATGCCACTCTCTCTGGGACTATTTTAAAGCATCCAGAGAGCTTCACCAGAGGTCACAGTGGGCAGAGGGGTCCGTCTGTAACTATGGGTTGTCTGTAAGTCGGGTGTCCTTAAGTAGGGGACCGCCTGTATACCAAATTTGGCCAAAAAAGTAAAAAAAAAAACAAAAAGAAAAATTTCAAAGATAAATGACCCCCAGTGTATTACATTGCTTCATTACTATATATGACTGATGTTTTAGCAATTCCATTTGTTAAACTTATGTTATTTTTATGTCATTCCTTCAGAGTCAATAGCTCCGATAATCAGTGATTTATCCACCTCGGGGTAGTAGTGTCTGGGGTTTGATAAGAATGGACAGGCTCCTTCTGTCTTTCTTGTCCTTTTCCTCCCCATTTTTCCCCTCTTCTCGTTTTTTTTTGTTTGTTTGTTTTGTTTCATACTATAACTCACGTTTCATACTTCTTCCTCATTTGTTATACATATTGTTTCATGTACTTCACTACTACTTTGTTGCTATCTACACATTGAGCATTCTTCATACATTACACATTTAATTTCCCTATTCTTCACCCACCAGCTGGCCGCTGTCCATATCGCTCACTCACGCAGTAGACCTGGAATACTGGATGCACCAATGATTTCTTGGTCATGCCTAAGGGGAATTATGCCTATTCCACATCTTCTGTTCCAGCGGACCACATACACTTCATTCTGCGGCCTCCATCTAAAAGCAGCTACACATCCTCTCCATGCCAAAAGTATTGGCACCACTGCAATTTTGTCAGATAATACTCAATTTCTTTGCAATCACAAATTCTTTGGTATTAATATCTTCATTTATTTTACTTGCAATGAAAAAAAAGTCAGATCATTGATCATTTTACACAAAACTCCAAAAATGGGCTGTACAAAAGTATTGGCCCCCTCGGCCTAATACTTGGTAGCACAACCTTTAGATAATATAACTGTGAACAACCGCTTCCGGTAACCATCAATGAGTTTCTTACAATATGCTGCTGGAATTTTAGACTATTCTTCTTTGGCTCCAGGTCCCTGAGAATTTGAAGGTACCTTCTCCAAACTGCCATTTTGAGATCTCTCCACAGGTGTTCTAAGGGATTCAGGTCTGGACTCATTGCTGAGACATAACAAGTCTCCAGTGCTTTATCTCAAAACATTTTCTAGTGCTTTTTGAAGTGTGTTTCAGGTCATTGTCCTGCTGGAAGACCCATGACCTCTGAGGGAGACCCAGCTTTCTTACACTGGGCATTACATTATGCTGCAAAATTAGTTGGAAGTCTTCAGACTTCATAATACCATGCACACGGTCTAGCAGTCCAGTGCCTGAGGCAGCAAAGCATCAGGGAACCTCCGCCATGTTTGACTGTAGGGACCGGGTTCTTTTTTTTGAAAGCCCCTTTTTTTCCTGTAAACTCTGTTGATGCCTTTTCCACAAAAAATACACTTTTGTTGGACCAGAGAACATTCTCCCAAAACATTTTAGAAATTCTCAGGTAAGTTTTGGCAAACTGGCAGCCTGGCTTTTTTAAGTTTCTGTGTAAGAAGTGGGGTTTTTCCTGGGTATTCTACCATACAGTCCCTTTTCATTCAGACGCCGACGGATAGTACGGGTTGACACTATTGCACCCTCGAACTGCAGGGCAGTTTGAAATTGTTTGGAGGTCGAGGTTCTTTATCCACCATCCGCACAATCTTGCATTGAAATCTCTTGTCAATTTTTCTTTTCCGTCCACAGCAAAGGAGGTCACACAGTGCCAGGAACATTCAGGCCTTTGGAGATGGGCTTGTAGCCTTGAGATTACTCATGCTTCCTCACAATTTTGATTCTCAAGTCTTCAGTCAGTTCTTCAGTCTTCTTTCTTTTCTTCATGCTCAATGTGGTACACACAAGGACAGAGGTTGAGTGAACTTTAATCCATTTCAACTGGCTACAAGTGTGATTTCTTTTACAGCCCTGCATATTCCCTCCCCACCCGAGAATAAATTATCATCTTGTTCCCTTCATTTTAAATGGTGATCCCTATTTCATGTTTATTTGGTCATGAAGAAATTACTTTTCCTTTGGCATCCTGTGATAACCAAATAAATTAGATATGTGTGTACATATATACTTTATATAAATATATATATTTATATGTACATGTATACTTTTCAGTCATCTACCTAGTTTGTACACTATGTATGATATGTTTGTGTTTCAGTGTTGGATAAAGGCTGCTGTGTGAGTTGAAAAGGTTCACACGTTATATATGAAACCTGGCCGTGAACCTTTATTCTAACTGCTGGCTAGAACCACAAGTAGGGTGACTTGATTTACATCATATACCTATCTAACTGGCCATTTTCCTGTGGAAGTTCTACTTTCGTGACAGTATATGTAAATTGTGCAAACAATTTAAGGTTAATCCGCTAAGCTATATTAACTGAATAACAATAATGTACAAACTAAAAGATTTGTCTCTGTGGCATCTGTGAATTACTTTATCACAATAAAGTTCATACTGTACTGTACATAAGGTGAATTGAGCAGATGTGTTCTGCAAAATTAATTAAAGAGTTTATAGTACACACAATATGAATACTAATTTAATACAGTAGTTACACCAAGGACACATAAACCTGTTCAACCTGTACAGTTGCTAAGATAATGCATAGAAATCTCAGATACTTGGCTTTCCATATTCTGTATACGTAGAGTTAACAAAGACTGAGATAACCAAGGATATTGCATGTTTACATAGAGATATACAGTAGATTCTCAGCAGTAAACGACTCAGCGCTGTTTATTTATTTGAAACCAATAAATTGGATTAACTATGGACAGTAGTCCTCTTCATTCCATTTCAAAAATTGCTTTTCCATGAGCTATAGATATCCCAAGCATTGATCATTGCAAAATACGCTTTGTTTACATATACAGTGGGAGAGTATTCAGACCCCTTTAAATTTTTCACTCTTTGTCAATTCGTTAGCTCAAAAAAGTCATTTTTTTGCTCATTAATGTACATTTTGCACCCCATCTGGACAGAAAAAACTGAAATGTAGATATTTTTGCTAAATTATTAAACATAAAAATTGGAAATATCACATGGTCATAAGTATTCAGACCCTTTGCTCAGTGTTGTGTAGAAGCACTTGAGTGCACCACATTTATTACTGCAACTCGACAGAAAAAAATGTTCATTGAACTGAGTGCACCAAAAACAAACTGCTACACTAAGTGTGATCAGCGCATGCATGGTGCCCCAGATTATTGAATACCGTGTGTAAGTATTCAATAATCTGCCACAATCTGCACATTAGCGAGACAAACTGTGTGTAGTGCATACATCTGGCCCATCTAATGTATAAAACTGAGTGTGTGTGTATGTATGTATGTATGTCCGCTAAAGGAATATGGACCTTCGTGTTTACAATCACCAAATTTTGCACAAGCACTCTCTGTGACTCATGGAACGTCATAGACTAGGTTTTGAGCCAAAATTTTCACCTTGCGCTTTCCAAAATCCACTTATTACCCACCATATACAGGAGCCATTGTCTGCTGCTGCTGCTGTGGTAGTTGAAAGCTGAGCCGTGATTGGTTGCCGTTCTGCCATAGGTCATTAATATGAGCCCTGAGCTTTGATTTAATATAGACAATGCGCCTAAGACAGCTTATGTGTGAGGTAAGATTTGAAGTGATATGTGAGGTAATATAATAACCACCATTTACAGGAGCCATTGTCTGATGTGGCAATAAGCAAACAATCACAGCTCAGCTTCTATTTTGCCAGCTCAATATGAGCTCTGAGCTTTGATTGGTTACTATAGGCAAAAAGTATAATACAGTTTATGTGTGAGGTAAGATGGATAGGGAGAGAGACAGCCAGGGAGAGTGAGTGACAGAGAGACAGACAGGGAGAGAGACATGGAGAGTGAGTGACAGGGAGAGAGACAGGGAGAGTGAGTGACAGGGAGAGGGACAGGGAGAGTGAGTGACAGGGAGAGAGACAGGGAGAGTGAGTAGCAGGGAGAGAGACAGGGAGAGTGAGTAGCAGGGAGAGAGACAGGGAGAGTGAGTGACAGAGAGAGGGACAGGGAGAGTGAATGACAGAGAGATAGACAGGGAGAGTGAATGACAGGGAGATAGACAGGGAGAGTGAATGACAGGGAGAGTGACAGAGACATAGACAGGGAGAATGAGAGACAGAGAAACAGATGGGGAGAGTGAGCAACAGAAAAACAGACAGGGAGGGACAGAGAAACAGACGTGGGAAAGTGAGTGACAGAGAGACAGTTGGGGAGAGTGAGCAACAGAGGGGTTATGTATAAAACATTTTTTTCTTTCTGTTTTTTATTTATAAATAAGTTGATTAGTGAAATAATTCACTAAAAATTACAAATTACGCTTATATATATATATATATTGTTTGGTATGAGCCAAAACCAAAGTAAAATGTCTTGTTTTGTAAAGAAAGTGTTAATGTCAGCCTAAGTATAAATGTCTGGATGCTCTCATAGATGCTCATCCAATTTCTTTTCTGTCATAGCTCTGCTAAGGTATCTGTGCACAAGACACATATTAAACAGGTATTTCTTATCTACCCAGGCAAATTGCCGGTGATATAGGCATGCTTTGAATAACCAACAGTAGCCTTTTTTCTTCTTCTTAACATCCATAAGCTAGCAAAGTAATACGCTATTACAGCTCAGCACCACAGGCCAGGAATAGCAATATCAGAAACCCAGTGGGAGGGATGTCACCTACTGCACTGCTATCCCACTATGAGATTTGACACACTGTATTTCCAACAAGTATATACTAAACACAGACTCCATGCTGAGCTGTGCCTAAGGTTTTTATTAACATCAGTATGTTACCATTATAGAGGTATTTCTTTTAGATACTAAAAATGCGCCAATAATGTCACTAGCCTAAACTGGTAAAATATATAGACCTTAGTGACACAGCAACATATTCAGAAAAAATATATATTGCATGTAAATAAAAGTAAAAAAATGTTTTTGCAGATTTTTTAAAATTCTTTAGGTAGAGAAAAGCATTGGTGAAATATAATGATCTCAAGTGATGAGAAACTAAACCTAAAAATCATTTTTCCATCATAATTATAGAAGCATAACTGTCTTGTAGCTGTAGGGATCTGAAAACTGTTGACAGTGTACATGCTTCCGCCTCTTGATGTATCCAGGCAGGCTGCTGCGCAGTGTTTATTCTACGGCATAAAAGTTGCCGACGGCAGTGAGTGTGCCGGCCAGCCGCGCACCCACCTCACACCCCTTTACACCCCACTGGCACATTTTCACATAAATTATTATTTACTTTGCAGCCATCTACTCAATTTGCCAATATTCCCATAAATCCATATTTTGTGTTTATACCCCATTTTTTCATTCATCCCAACTTTTTTCTTCTATACAGCTCTCTTCATTCAATCTTAGACAGCCGAAGTCCTCTGCGCATCCAATACGGCAGCCATCTTGTCTCTCCTGCTAAACGCGACAGCCATCTTGTTCTCCCAGCGCTTCGTTTCACACGCGCCCGCCATATTTCTACACCTTTTTCAGTGGCCATTATTGGAAGTGTCGCCTGGTACGCGACTTCCGCTTCATACATTTTTTAATGGTGGCCGACACAGCTTTCAGCTGGTACCTTCTTCACTGTGGTAAGTCCTCCTATCTCAGCCTGCGCTACAGCAATATATCTGCTCATTTACATCACTACTACATTTCTCCTCGCAATCTGGTGAGTATCACTATCCACCAATGTTTGCCTATATGTTTTTATCAACATTACAGATACGGTTAGGCTGTCTCTACATCTGCACTGGTATACTAATGACTCATAGGACCATACCACTATGTCCATCATACCTTGCTTTAGTTTATCCACATACATTATTCACCTGGATCTTAACTGTTAAATTAGTACACCAGGTCTCCATATGTTATTTACATGTACATATGCATCATATGTCTATGATAACCCTGTGCATATTTACTTATTACAGCCTTATATGTATCATAGTATCTCACATATGTCTTATGTATTTCCTATTCAGTTGTTCTAGAGGCACACGATTCATAGGGGCAGATTTGGTCCTGTCACGATCCCTGAGGTGCGTTCTCCTAAAAGGATGAAGTCAAGATCGTGCGTCAATTTTCCTGCATCTGTCGCTTCCCCGCAGAGGTCCGCCGGAGTTCACCTTCTTCTTCCCGGTGTATGTGAGTGCATTGTCTTGCGACACAATTTGAATTGTAAATCCTGCGCTTAGTCCGAATCAGTCAGGTTGTCCATCGGGCACGCCCCCAGATTTGTGTTGCATGCAAGTCAGCGCAATTGTAACAAAATGCGATCGCATGTGCCAAAAACCCCACTTAAATGCGGTGCAAAATCGGAAATAGTTGGGAAACCCGACGAAAATGCGCTGTGTGGACCCAAAGTAAATGAGCCCCATTATCTACTTCATTCCTCCTTATTCTGATATGCATAGTCCTTCGATAATTGTCGCTGATTGTTGATTTTTTATTTTTCATGTTCGTTGTTTTGTTACTTATGTATATGAGATTATATGCTGAAAAAACTTTATTTACCCTTCATGTTACAGTGTCTGAACACAGTGTCCATTTCGCAAAAACGTAGTGCCGAATTTTTATGATTGAAATGAGCTTTTCCACTTTCCATTTTGAGTATGATTCAACATTCAGACCTCCACAGAATATTTATTTTGATTTTCATTGATAATTTTTATGTTTCAATAAATATTTGGAACTGGAATTTTTCATTCATTAAAATCTAGGAGGCATTGTTTTAGTGGTCCCTTTATTATTTTGAGCAGTGTATATACATTTTTTATATGTTGAATTCCAACGCCTTTTCTTTACGGTTTCGCTGAGAGCTGAACTTCATTTTACTTATCGTCTTCCTGATTATAATCTTCACACTGTGGTATACTAAATGTCATTGAGAAAATAATAGGAATGCAGTTCCTGAACCTTCCACTTTGATATAGAGTGCTGGTATAAGTATCATGGGATTTTTAGTGCTAAACTGGTGACAGAAAATACTGTGCCTATATATTAGCCTTGATTTTTTCAATGAAGGTCTTAAATTCCCCAAATTATTCTAAGATTACTAAAGCATACAATTTGGATATATTTGGCACACAGATACTTATGTGGTACTTCAATCTAATATGTGACAATGCGCTGAAAGAGATGAATTGAATAATTCTTAACTGGACTGCCAAGTTTTCCTTCATGGGTAATTTAAAACATTTTCACAGCAAGAACCCAGGTTCTTCATGCAGAACAGAGCAGAGGGCTCAAAAATGTAATCATCCCTAGAGATTTGCACATTGTAATAAATTAAGAGGAAAATCCCCATTTATTGCCATACTATATTATGGCAGTATGTGGTAGGATCAATCAGACAACCTAGGGTTAAAGTAATCATCCCCCTTTCTGTAGAACTGATATAAATATAAATAAAAAGTAAAATTCATAAAAACGTTAGGCGTCTGAAAATGCCCGATTAAAATATAACAGTTTTTCACTGCGTTTAACCCCGTATTGGAAAATAGCGCTCGAAGTCCAAAAAACGGAAGCCTTAAAAATTTGATCAAAAGTTGCAAAAAGGACACCACTCACAGCTCCGTATACCAAAGTATAAAAAAGTTATTAACGCCAGAAGATGGCAAAATCCCCCCAAAATTTTTTGTACAGGAGGTTTTAATTTTTGTAAAACAAATGAAAACATTATAAAACCTATACAAATGTGGTGTCCCTGTGATCCCGACCCAAAGAATAAAGTAGACACATCATTTGGGGCGCACAGGGAAGACGTAAAATCCAAGCCCACAAGAAAATGGTGAAAATGCATTGTTTTCACTTTTTTCATTGAATTTGGAATTTTTCACGCTTCCCAGAGCATGGCATGGAATAATAAATATGGTCACTATGAAGTGCAATTTGTTGCACAGAAAACAAACCCTCAGAGAGCTCTTTACGTGTAAAAATAAGAAAGTGACAGATTTTTGAAGGTGGAGAGTAAAAAATGGAAATGAAAAAAAAAATGTCTTCCAACGACAGTTATCTCGATTTTCCTTACAGTCCTTTTCAAGTTCCTAAGGAGACTTTACTTACGTTCTGACTCACCATTTGCTTAAACAACCCCATAGCTTGTTTTTTACACTCCAGCAGAGTTGCTTGTGCTACAAGTTTTAGATTTAGGTAAAAGGTTCTAAGTATTTTATTTCTTTGGGCTCAACCGTCTGCAATTTTCAACACAAGGCAAATAATGAACCAGACATTGAAAATATAGAAACCAGTACTTGCATTTTTTGACTCAACATAGCCTAGTCCATAAGGACATAAATCCTCTTTTCATAATGGGTAGGCCAAACCCAATATAAAGTATTCCAGAAAAGCCAATTATAAATGTCTGTAATGACCCAATGTCAAGAATTATAGAAAAGCCCATCATAAGTGATGTTGTATGTACTATTTAAATACTCCTGATATATATCAGCAATGGAAAGTCCAAAAGTGATGTGAGCAAAACCTAACCTCTCACAATAATAATTAGGAGTGTCTGAAACCATATCAATGTTTTGTGGATCAAAGAAGCTGCAACAATTTTAGGCACATGGACATCATGGAAATATTCCACCTACTGTTAACCTCTGTAACAGAAAGCTGTTCTGTCTTGTTAGAATAGGATGCTGGAAGTGGTCCATTAAAGAGATGTCTCTGATGATTAATATGTCAGGAATATGATACATCACTGGTTTACCTTCCTACTGTTCTCCTGATAGTATGCCTATACATTTAAGAAAATATAAAAATATTAATAAATATATTATATGTGTTGTTAAAACTTCCGTCAGGGCTCTTTTTAATATTGAATCTCGTTAGTATGTAAGTGTTATAGATAGCATGTGATTAGCAAAGCTTTTTGTTCAGATATAACTGTATTAGTCAACAATTATTTGTACTCTGATATTGAAACCATCTTTGTTCCTCAGATTGTTGCTCTGACCTTGGCTTGCCTTCCCATGTTCTCCCTTGAGATATGCTGTCAGATGTCATCCATAGAGACTACTCTGAGGAATGTAAACTGCTAAATCAATACAACCTTGCATGGTCCCTAGTGGAAAGTTTCACACCTTTGTCTAGTCAGTACCAATCTTTGATGACTTACTTTATTCACCTTAGTTTGTTGAGTGGCAACTTGTAGCTGTTAGTTTATTGTTTAGGGTCAGCAAAACAAAAACTTTAATGATCTTTTCTTTTCTAGACAGATTCCTATTTTTATCCTATACAAGCTGATGATTTATTATATTCCAAACCGCTATCTTTTTAAAAATGGTGGCATCACCAACAAAAAGTGACTAAACATACAAACTATTACCAACATTTCTGTTGTCTTTCAATCACATCCTGCTTTACATAATAAAGTGGAAAAAAACAGATGTTTCTTATCTTGTGTCCCAACTTTAGTGGTTGGGTTCATAGTGCTATTGGGTTGTCATAGCGTGCAAAAGATTAAAAAAAACATATATTAGATTTTTATATTGTAATGCAAAGAAACAGCATTACATCAGCAAAGAGGATTAATGGCAACTAAAATTATAAGCAATAGACCTAACATGAACCTAGCAAAATTCTTACTTTTCCTATACACATTCAGTACTTATTCAAATACCTACCTCAATCAAGATGACCTAGAAGTTGTTTTCTAGCATTAGCTTCTCAGTCTCATTACCTATTCCTTTAGGAATCCTTTAGGATCGTCGCTTCCCGTGATCCATCCGAAGACCCGTGGCTGACTTGTGTTAACCTTATCATTACAATTTGCTATAAGCACATTGTAATGAGTGAGGAGGAAAATCCCCATATACTGCCATACTGTAGTATGGCAGTATATGTTAGGATAGATCAGACAATCTAGGGTTAAAGTACCCTAGGGAGTCTGAAAAATAGTAAAAATAAAAAAAGTTTGAAAAAATTATAATAAAAAAAACTAAAAATTCAAATCACCCCCCTTTCCCTAGAACTTATGTAAATATGAATAAACAGTAAAAATAATAAACACATTAGGCATGGCCACGGCCGAAAATGCCTGATCTATCAAAATATAATAACGGGTTTTCACTGCGTTTAACCCCATAATGGAAAATAGCGCCCAAAGTAAAAAATGGCCCTTTTTTGCAATTTTGAAAAATATAAAAAACCTATAAAAAGCGATCAAAAGGCCACACCCTCCTAAAAATGATAGCGTCATCAAAAGTCGCAAAATATGACATGACCAGGGCCGGCTCCAGGTTTCAGTGGGCCCCTGGGCGATGGAGCCTCAGTGGGCCCCTTAACAGTGAACTCTACACATCCAGTCTTATACCCACAGCACACTATGACGCCACAGAAAAGGATATCCACTAATGCATCCAGTAATCTCTGACCACCCAGAACATACGACACAAGATATACACATAGCATCAGTATATACAACACATACGCACCAGGGGGGATACAGAGATACAACATGCCATACAGTATATACAGCACAGCACAGTACGCACCAGGATGTTATTACAAATAGACATCAGAAAGAGGGTATTAGTACAACACAATACGCACAGAGATATAACATTGGCATCCAGCTTATATACAACATTACGCCAGAGAGCACATGCATCCGAGTAATATATATCACACATACGCACGGATATAGTCACATAGCATCCCAGTATATACAAACCTGTGTACGAGATATACTCATGCATACCAGTATATACAATACATTACGCCCCAGATATACACGTGCATCAGTAGTATACAACACAGACGCACAGAAGTTACACACATGAATCCAGGTATATACAAACACATACGCACCAGATATACACATGCATCCAGATATACAACACATACGCACAGATATACACCTGCATCCAGTATATACAAACACATACGCCCACAGACGATCACAGGCATACTAGTATATAGAACACATAGCGCACAGATATACACATGCATCCAAGTATATACACACACATACGCACAGATATACACATGCATCAGTAACTATACAACACATACGCACAGAGTATACACGGCATCCAGCTATATCAAACACATACGAAGATATACACATAGCATCCAGGATATATACAACAACATACGCATAGATATACACATTGCATCAGTATATTACACAATACGCCACAGATATACACATGCATCCAGTATATACAACAAATACGCACAGATATACAGCATATACAACACATACGCACAGACATACAGCATATATACACACCTAAGCACAAATATACAGCATATATACACAAAAAAACACATATACAGCACATTTACACACAAACACATATACATGAATTTACATATGTTGCAATTATACTCACCCCGGTGGGAACGTGGTGGCAAGCTCAGGAAGGAGACTGCACAGGAGAAGGTGGACAGCACGCGGACGGGCCAGGCCGGACATGAGGCACACAGGCCGGCCAGGCACGAGTTGTGCAGGCCGGACGCGAGGTGTGCAGGCTGGCAGGACTCGGAGCGCGAAGGCCGGGCCTGACGCGAAGCGCGCGACGCAAGCGTTTCATAGGAGAGGTGGGTAGCTTGGGATAGGTCACATGTGAGGTGGGTAGGGCAGGGGGCCCGTCCCACTACCTCTCCGCCCACCTCCTATGCGGCCTACATTCAAGGGAGGTAGTGGGACCGGCCTGCGGGAAAGTAATAGACCGTGGTGGGTGGGCCCCTTTGAAGCTCTGGGGCCCCGGCACTTGCCCGGGTCAGCCGGGTGCTGACGCCGGGCCTGGACATGACCCACATGTAAACTGAAGTTATGAAGTTAAACTGAAGTTATTGGCGCCAGAAGAAAATTTGTACAGGGGGTTTTAATTTTTGTAAATGTATGAAAACATGATAAAACCTATACAATTTTATTATCCCAGTAATTATACCGACCCAGAGAATAAAGTAGACATGTCATTTGGGGAGCACAGTGAAAGCTGCAAAATCCAAGCCCACAAGAAAACTGCGCAAATGCGCAAATACTCTCACTATGAAGTTTAATTTGTTAAGCAGAAAATAAGCCATCACATAGCTCTTTACATGTAAAAATAAAAAAGTTATAGATTTTTGAAGGTGGGGAGTGAAAAATAGAAATGAACAAACAAAAAAGGCCAAGTCGTTAAGAGGTTTAACAGAAGAACAATTGCAAGAATTCATACACTGTAGATCTTTATTAGGTCTGTGGGAACGTGCACTGCTCTGCAAGCCTTCCGGGGGTCAGGTTTGTCAACCATGATGTCACAAAACATACTAAGATGCACAGTTGAAATAACCACAAAGGTTTTGTCCAAAATGAACTGTAAGTGTCTCTATAGATTTAAGGGAGACCTGTCTAGACCATATACATAAGGTTGCACCAGTCTCTTGGAAAATGAAGCCCTGGAGCCTCCAAAGGGTCTCCAAGCAGCCAGACTACTGGTCAGCAACAGACCACCTGTAAGTACACATTTATTTCTATTTATGCAAACAACAAAAGTCATTAGAACTCTATATAGATGTATGGTGGGTTTCATCAAAATGTTAATGTAATCCTAATATAATATTATAATCCAACATATAGTAAAATATAATATTATAAATTATCAAAATGGATTTAAAACATTTGCAGCAATCCAACATTTAAAAAATGTACACTCTGCACCTCATCTTGACACAAACAATTATTAAAAACTGAAATATCACATGGTCATAAATATTCAGACCCTTTGCTGTAAAACTCATATTTAATTCAAATGCTGTCCATTTCCTTCTGGTCCTCCACGAGATTGTTCTACTCCTTCATTGGAGTCCAGCTGTGTTGCCTTAAACGGATTGTACTTGATTAGGAAAGACAAACACCTGTCTATATAAGACCTCACAGTGCATGTCAGAGCACATGAGAATCATGAAGTCTAAGGAATTGCCCAAGGAGCTCAGAAAGAGAATTGTGGCAAGACACAGATCTGGCCGAGGTTACAAAATAATTTCTGCAGCACTTAAGGTTCCTAAGAGCGCAGTGGCCTCCATAATCTTTAAATCCAGCCATACTAAGCAATTGTGGGAGAAGGGCGTTGGTAAAAAATAGCCCAAAGATGACAGTGGCTGAGCTCCAGAGAAGCAGTTTGGAGATGGGAGAAAGTTCCACAAAGTCAACTATCATTACAGCCCTTCAAGCAGTTGGGGCTTTATGGAAGAGTGTACAGACAGCAGCCTCTCCTCAGTGCAGGACATTTGGGTGTGTTTTTCATCTGAAGGACAGGGCAACTGATTGCAATTGATGGAAAGATGAATGTGGCCAAGTACAGAGATATCCTGGATGAAAACCTCTCCCAGAGTGCTCTGGAGCTCAGACTGGGCCGAAAACAATGGGTGTCATTTATCTTTAGTGGGGACATTTGTGCAGGTCTTTTCTTGTTTTTTTTCCAACTTTTGGACTTGTTGGATTTATCTTAGTGGCTGATATATCAGGCAGCTGTGCCTATAGGGTGTTTGAGACTTTTTGAGACAAAAGACTCAAACTTCAACTTTGTTTAAGGTTTTTCCTAGCCTTGGTCAAATGTTCACATCTGGGTTTTAAAAATATATACGTTGCATACAAAATATTGTATATGTAAAATTCCTGTGTGGCTGGTTTTGCTGGGCGAGCGGGAAAAGTTGCAAATTTAGGCGCAAATCTATCAAATGTGCCCAAAAAAGTCACAAAATAAAAGAAATAAAGGAGAAAATTCTAAGATAAATCACCCCAATGACCCTAAGCACACTGCTAAAATAACAATGCAGTGGCTTTAGAATGACTCTGCAACCATTCTTGACTGGCCCAGCCAGAGCCCTGACCTACACCCAAATGAGCATCTCTGGGGAGACTTGAAAATGGCTTCCACCAACGTTCACCATCCAACCTGAGGGAAGTGGAGAGGATCTGCAAGGAAGAATGGAAGAAGATTATTGTCTAATAAATTAGCAAAAATATCTACATTTCAATTTTTTTTCTGTCAAGATGAGATGCACAGTGTACAGTAATAAGCAGAAAAAATAAGTATTTTTGAATACTTTCTGTACCCACTGTACATATATACGTGCATATATATATATATATATATATATACATATACATATACACACACACACACACACACATATAAATTACAATATTCAATTATAATACCATAAAATAATTAATTCTGGAAGATAACTTCTGATTGCATATTTTTTTCTGCTGTTCGAGTATTTGTTCATGGTCTCTGTTGATAAAAGTTGTGACCTTCTTAAATTACATTTGTAAAGTACAGCTACTGATTTTGAAGATAGTAGTGACCTGGCCATTCCTGAGATTATGTTAGTGAGGGAATGAGTGAATATAAAGCATAGACAAGAATGATATGAAGTGACATGTAAGCTACAGATAGACAATGAAACATGCTGAGTACCCAAGAAGAACCAAGTAACATTATGAGGATTCTGTCAAAGTGATACAAGAGATAGTGATGTTAAATGCAATTCTAGATGAAGTTTATGTATCCGTCATCTCATCCATCCATCATGTCATCGATATGGCTTGCTTCTTTAGAATATCTTCTCAGTCAAATACGTTGGAAGGATTGTTTTTGTCATAATGAGTTGATGTTTGAGAGTTCCAAACGTTTTACTGAAGCAATTGTTCTACACTTATGCAATTGTGTGCAAATCTGATAACAGCTTAAATCAAATCCCAACAAAATTGCAGAGGTTGCTATGACTCCTGTTTCATGGCACATAAGTAACTTGCTTCTTACTTAAAAATAAGCTGTTCTTGAAGAGGTTATGTGCCCAAATGTACAGATATAAAGATAAATAATGTATTCTTTCTTTAGCTGTGCTGGGTATACAGTCTTATAGTTATTATCCCCTCGAAGTGTTAGTTATTTATACTGTGTTTGCAGGGTATGTTATCTCTAGCTTGTGGCTTCTACCATCAGTTACCTAGGATATTTTCCATGAACAAAACTTTACTCCTGGGGAATCATCTCTCTGATAATCCTCAAATTTATCATACATACGTTCTCCTAATCCAGAGAAATTGCCTGGGAGATGATTCAGACAGAAAAAAAAATCATACAAAAAACTATTACATTCAACAGGACCGAGATAAACTACAATGCACATTATATCGCTTTCTCTAATCCAAAAATGATAAACGATTGCTGCTAGCATTAACCAAACCTAAGGCAAGGCAGTCCGATCTATAAAACTGATATATGTACAGTATGTACACCTAAGTTATCTTCTATCATTCTAATGTGTAGCCTATAGTTGATCTGACTAGTAATGAGATATATGCAATTATATTTAAAATCCTATGAATATATATTTTATTGGTTCATGAGCACGGGATTAGATGCATTTTTCAGTGAAACCACTTTGGGGTGGCTATGCTCTTTTTCTTCTTCGTTTTGCCATTTCTGGCGCTACTAACTTTTTCATATTTCAGTGTATGGAGCTGTGGATGGTGGCATTTTTTTGCAACTTTTGATGCGTTTTTAATGCTACCATTTGGAGGACTGTACAGTCTTTTGATCACTTCTTATAGATTTTTTTGTATTTTTCAAAATGGCAAAAAAGTGCAACTTTCAACTTTGGGTGCTATTTTCCGTTAAGGGGTTAAACGCCGAGAAAAACTGCTATTATATTTTGATAGATTGGACATTTTGGGAATGAGACTGTAGGCTGCCATGGCAACTGATCGCCCATGTAATGGTAAGTTAGGTGCCACAGTCGGGTTCATCCTTGGCACTTAACAAGTTAACTGCCGTGATCTGTGTCAGCACCGCCCGGGGAATGTAACAGGCGGGTGTCAGCTTTATTATACAGTCGTCACCCGCTGTGTATGTAGAGAGCTCAGCCCGTGAGCTCTCTCCATACACCCCTTGCAGCATGAGGACGACATAGTTCATCATGGGGCGCAAAGTTGTTAAGGTGAACAGTCTAGGGCTCACTTTCTCTGTCTGTCCTTCCCTGTGCTCCAGGCCAACCCCACCTTACAGATTTGCAATTTTTTATGCTATTTGTAAATTGTATATGTGTAGGGGCTTTGGAGCCTTTTTTATAAATTAATTAATTTATTAGTTTGTTTTTTATTTAAAAACAAGTCCCACTACAATTGCTTGTTCATTATAATACTGTGCAATCGCATAGGCTTACACACTGTCTATAAGGCGTTACTGTAGACATTCCTGGGATCTTAGCATTCCAATAACAATGATCGCCCCCCCACGAAACAAATGGCGGTGCATGGGCCATCTTGCCGAGGATCATTCCCGTCATTGTGGAGTGAGGATCCGATATTTCAATCCTTGTTTTAACCCTTTCATTGCAATGTGCGATCAGCACATTGTAATGAATGAGGAGGGTAATCCCCATATACTCCCATACTGTAATATGGCAGTATATGTTAGGATTGTCAGACAACCTAGGGTTAAAGTACCATAGTAAAAATAAAAAAAAGTTTAAAAAAAATTATAATAAAAAACCCTAAAAATTCAAATCACCCCCTTTCTCTAGAACTGATACAAAAATAAAATAACAGTAAAAAAACACATTGCCGCATCAAAAAATGCCCAATCTATCAAAATATAATAATGGTTTTTCACTGTGTTTAACAGCGTAATGGAAAATAGCACTTTTTTGCCATTTTGAAAAATATAAAAAATTCAATAAAAAGTGATCAAAAGGTTGTACAGTTATATACCAAAGTATAAAAAAAGTTATTAGTGACAGAAGATGGCAATATATTTTTTTCTTGTACAGGAGGTTTTAATTTTTGTAAATGTATGAAAACATTATAAAACCCATAGAATATGGAATATTACAATTTTGAAGTGTAATTTGTTACACAGAAAACAAGCCATAACACAGCTCTGTACATGGAAAAATTAAAAAGTTATACGTTTTTGAAGGTGGGGAGTGAAAAATAAGAGCGCAAAAACTAAAAAGGGCTGCAACAGGAATGGGTTAAGCGTTTCTTCAAATGCTTGGAATTAGTCTAATTGATATATACTTTATACTGTATCAAGAGAGATAGAGAGACTGATTTGTAGTACTATGCAGATCATTATACTAGTGAAATATACCAATGAACAAGGAATACCTTAGTACAGAATCATGCAGTTAAAAGTGATGTCTTTAACTGCACTACAAATGTACAAGTATATCAGATAGAGAATAGAAAGCCAGGCAATTGTTACTGTAACAAAATTAAGATCTGTTAATCCACAAAAGAATCAAACTGTGAACTGTGAGTGTTACCTAATGCTTCAGCACCTTTTGCATTAAAAAGTAACTGTAAAGGTTTTTTTCCACAAATTAATGGCTCTTCGGATGTAAAACAACTTTTCCTATTATCTTTGTTACCTATATGCAGCAGTTTCTTTGCTATACCACTCAGATTACCTCAGTGCTGTAATAGCTACTTCCTCTCCTTTTGAGTCCATAGTTTGTTTATCATTCGCTTTCATGTGAGGGGAGGGGCTGCTGCTCCCTGCTTACAGAGGAGGAGGTCATGTGACAGAACTCTCTGTGTATGTAGCAGAGCTAGATGTTTTCTGAACAGTGGATAAAGAAATCTACTGCACAGAATAGTGAGGTACAAGATCCCCCCTGTCCTCTATCAGTCCCTCCATTCTAGTATGTGATTCTACAGAACTTTTTCTGTCTTTCTCTGCACCTCATGGTGCTCCCCTCCCCCAACTTGTCTTTGGCACTTTCAGTTCTGTACAGACAAGCTATTAACCCTTAGTGCTCACACAGCACAGGCTATAGACTGCATGTAACTGATTTACTCAGATTTCTACCACTCATTACATGTTTCCTGCTCCTTCATGTGATGGAAGCTGCCAGGTTAGTCACATCCTGTATGAGCATTGCTCATTTATTTGTGGAAAATTAATTTAATGCTTAATTGCGAGAGAACACAAGGCATCATGGGATCTGTGGGTAACCTAACTTGCCTCAGTTTGAGGGCGTAGACTGACAGACATTAGTCTCCGCCCACTTCAACTCAGTTGAGAATGATTTTTGTCAGACACTTTCAGAACTTAAAATGCTATAACTTTGAAAGGAAAGGGTGAGCAGCACAAAGTGCCTGTCAGGCTCCAAGGGTAGTGGAGCCAGTGGACCACCGCGGACAATGACATAAGCTAACACCTGAAACTGAAATCTAAGTGGCACCCGGTTTTCACCAGAGCTTGCCACAAAGCGGATTGGACTTGCTGTGGCATGGTACTGCAGGAAACGAAGGATTTTTACACCGCACCAGATGAAGGTTAAAAAAATCAAAGCTTTAATTTGTCATTTTCTTACATTAAAATTCAAGAGAAAATAATTTTCCTTAGCATGGGTTTTCTGTAGCAGTGCAGCCTGGTAACCACTTTTTCTATGGTACTGGGCACAAAGATCCGGCAGGGTGTGCAGGGAGAAACTGGAATATAAAGGATTCTGGGAAGAGGCTAGTGCCAAATAATGCAATTAACGGTGCACTGGCCCTTTAAACCTTCTGAAGCCGGCATGCACGCACGGCCGCCGGACCGGAGGCAGGAACAATTACGGGTAAGTAGAGCAGATGCCACACTGGTGGGCAGAGAGGGGCACGGGTTAGCCCGCAACCCGCGATATGGGATAAGAGCTGCTTTATCCTCCGATGTTGCATGCCATAATAGCACCAAAATGATATCAATACATGAAAAAGTTATGGATGTCAGAATATGGCATATGATATTTTTTTTCTGTATATGAATCCATGAGGATGCCCCAGTATATGATTTCTGGAGGGATCGGTGTGTATATAAATTTATGAGGAGGCACTGCAAAAGAATTCATTAAGGGGGACTTGTATATAATCTAGTTATAGGCATACTATATGTATATTATTTTAATTGGCGGGCAGAATGGGTCCCTATGATTTCTGCATACAACTAAAGCCAATGAGGCACATCGTAAAGGGAAAATAGCAATGACAATTACTGTCATTCTTTAGAGTACTACTTAATCTCTTCCTTACTGCAGAACAGTACACATGTATAGAATGTTGTGACATGTTTTGGTTCTATATAGGCCTTCCTCAGGCAGAGTGTGTCAATAAACCTCAATCAACACTCAGACAGAGACACAAAAAATAATGTCATGTTGCTAAGTAACAGTGACGACACAGCTTACAATCATGTAAACAAGTGTATAATAGATACCAACCTTATTATACGCTAAGCAAAGGAATTTAACTATATAATAAGATGTATACAGTCTTTTTGGATCCAGTAACAGATAGATAAGTGCATCTACATTTTTATTTCCTGAATTTCATTGTGTGAGTTTTATTGCAACCAAGTAGATCTGAAGGTATTTTTACTTGCATAATCTATATATTGAGAGGAATTAACCTTGCTTATCTAGACAGTATAGTCACAGGTGCTGCCTAAATAATAGTGGGGTGTGGCTATCTAATTAGCAGCCTTTATATACTTCTGTGATCAATTTGTTTGGTGGTTTGCAGCCAGATCTTGTTGCAGTGAGCTCAGCAGATTTTTGTGGCACATAACCTTTCAAAAAGCATCAGAAAAGCGAGTATACGAGCTTGGTGGCGAGTGTGCATTGATCCGAACTGTGTGCAGTGTCCTAAGTGGGACTTACATTTAAGGGACTTAAGTTTGAGGAACTTTAGCAGGTAACTGCTGTATTTAGTGTTACTTTGACTATAAATTCTTCTTTCCATGCATATTTCTATTGTAATCGCCATTAGAACAATGGACTCCATAAGTGGCATTGCTACACAGTGTACATCCTGTGCCATGTATGCTTTCCTTGAACAGCCGTTCGAGGGGGAATACTGCTGTGTGGGATGTGTGAAAATTGCTCATCTGGAAGCCCAGATTCTGAATCTAAATTAGCAAGTTTCAAGGCTGCGGGCAATTGACAATATGGAGCGAAGTTTGCTGCTCCTGGAGCACGAACTCTCTGGGGAAGATGGGTGTGGGGAGGGAAGTATGGAGGTGCAGAGTGAGGGGGCAGCTAGTTGGGTAACATGTAGAAGGCGGGGTAGAGGGAAGAGTTGTAGGGAGTCTAGTCCTGATCTGGTGCACCCGAATAAGTTTGCCAGGCTGGCGGATGAGGGGGATATCAGCTCTGGGGTAGCAATGCTGCAGCAAGACATAACCTCTAGCAACCAGGGGACTGCCTGCTCCAGTAAGAAGGGTAATGGGAGCACAGGCAAGGTCAGACAGGTGCTGGTAGTGGGAGATTCGATTATTAGGGGAACAGACAGGGCAATCTGTCACAAAGACAGTGCATACCTAACAGTGTCTTGTTTGCCGAGTGCTCGGGTTCGGCATGTTGCGGATCGGGTTGACAGATTACTGGGAGGGGCTGGTGAGGAACCAGCGGTCATGGTCCACATTGGCACTAATGACAAAGAAAGAGGTAGGTGGAAGGTCCTTAAAAATGATTTCAGGGATTTAGGCCATAAACTCAGGGCAAGGACCTCAAAGGTAGTTTTCTCCGAAATACTACCTGTACCACGTGCCACACCAGAAAGGCAGCGGGAGATCAGGGAGGTAAATAAGTGGCTCAAAAGTTGGTGTAGGAAGGAGGGTTTTGGGTTCATGGAGAACTGGGCTGACTTTTCTGTCGGCTACAGGCTCTACAGTAGGGATGGGCTGCACCTCAATGGGGAGGGTGCAGCAGTTTTGGGGGAATAAAAAGGTTGGAGTTTCAACTAGAGACCTGGGGGGAGGGCAACTACACTTGTGCAGGGCAAATAGACAATGTAGATAGAGAGCTGGGAAGAGTCATAGTCCATGTGGGAGGAAGGGGGGCTGGAATAAGATTGGGGAATAAGAACAAAAGGAATACAGACAGGGAAAACCATATAAAGTGCATGTACACAAATGCCAGAAGCCTCACAAACAAACTCTTAAACTCTTGGAACTCTTGATGTTGGAGCAGAAATATGATATAGTGGGTATCAGCGAGACATGGCTGGACAGTAGCTATGACTGGGCTGTTACTATAGATGGTTATAGTCTTTTTAGAAAGGATCGTATAAATAAAAAAGGGGGAGGGGTTTGTTTATATGTGAATTCTTGCCTCAAGCCTGTCTGACATCAGTAATAAACAATTTTTTATTATCCCCCAACAGAGGAAAAGAAAGTTGTCACAAAAGGCCATAGAGACACATTTTAAATACATTACAAGAATACCACGGACATACAACATATATTGATTAAAAACTACTAAAATATACACAATAAGAAGCAAACTCAAAGTTTACTGATCTAAGAGATCTAAGAGACCCGTAAATTATTCGCCACTCGAAGCTATTTTGTACCGCAAATGCAAATGTGGAGTCCCTATGGGTGGAGATAAGAGGAGGGAAAAAGAATACTAAAATATTACTAGGGGTTTGTTATAAGGCTCCAAATATAATGGAGGCAGCAGAGGAAATGCTGATAAGTGAAATGGATGCGGCTTCAAAGCATAGTGAAATACTTATCATGGGGATTTCAATTACCCAGATATTGACTGGGGGCAGAAACATGCAGGTCCTTCAAAGGCAGCAGGTTCTTGTCAACAACAAAAGACAATTACCTGTCGCAACTAGTCCTGGAGCCAACAAAAGGGGGGGCACTGCTGGACCTTATCTTAACCAACAGACCTGATAGGGTATCAAAACTACAGGTTGGGGGGAACCTGGGTAATAGCGATCATAATATAATTGATTTTGTATTATGCTTTATCAAGAGCATTAGGGAAGGGGCAACCAACACTCTAAACTTCAGGAGGGCAACTTTTCAGCAGCTAAGGGAAGACCTTAAAGGCAAAAAAAAGGGACTTTTTCTCATATATTCTGAAAAAGTCCTGTCAGAAACACATACCTTATGGGAAAAACCATAATATGAACAAGAAAAAGCCAATGTGGCTAACTATTCTTGTAAGGAAAGCAATAAGCGAGAAAGATAAGGCGTTTAAGGTGCTAAAATGTGAAGGTAGCAATGAGGCATTACAGACTTTGAAAGGAAAGGGTGAGCAGCACAAAGTGCCTGTCAGGCTCCAGGGGTAGTGGAGCCAGTGGACCACCGCGGACAATGACGTAAGCTAACACCTGAAACTGAAATCTAAGTGGCACCCGGTTTTCACCAGAGCTTGCCACAAAGCGGATTGGACTTGCTGTGGCATGGTACTGCAGGAAAGAAGGATTTGTACACCGCACCAGATGAAGGTTAAAAAATCAAAGCTTTAATTTGTCATTTTCTTACATTAAAATTCAAGAGAAAATAATTTTCCTTAGCATGGGTTTTCTGTAGCAGTGCAACCTGGTAACCACTTTTTCTATGGTACTGGGCACAAAGATCCGGCAGGGTGTGCAGGGAGAGACTGGAATATAAAGGATTCTGGGAAGAGGCTAGTGCCAAATAATGCAATTAACGGTGCACTGGCCCTTTAAACCTTCTGAAGCCGGCATGCACGCACGACCCCGCCGGACCGGAGGCAGGAACAAGGATGGGTAAGTAGAGCAGATGCCACACTGGTGGGCAGAGAGGGGCACGGGTTAGCCTGCAACCCGCGATATGGGATAAGAGCTGCTTTATCCTCCGATGTTGCATGCCATAATAGCACCAAAATGATATCAATACATGAAAAAGTTATGGTTGTCAGAATATGGCATATGATTTTTTTTTTCTGTATATGAATCCATGAGGATGCCCCAGTATATGATTTCTGGAGGGATCGGTGTGTATACAAATTTATGAGGAGGCACTGCAAAAGAATTCATTAACTCCTTCCCGACCCCGACCCCGCCGGGTCCCGGTGCATGGAGAGGGCTCGCGGGCCGAGCCCTCTCCATAGCCGGTAAGTCTTTGCTGCATATTGCAGCAAAGGCTTACCGGTAACACCCGCAATGTTTTTTCTCCGCGGTGTTTTCTCCGCGAGAGATGGAGCCGCATGGGCGCCGCCATCTTGTCGTGGATTGCTGCTCCCCGATGACGTCACGGGGAGCGGCGATCCGTCGCCAAGGTAACCTCGGGTGTTCCGAACACCCGAGGCTACTTCGTTTTAACCCATGCATTACAATGTGCTAATTGCACATTGTAATGCATGGGGAGTAAAATCCCCATATACTGCCATACTGTAGTATGGCAGTATATGATAGGATCGATCAGACTACCTAGGGTTAGAGTACCCTAGGGAGTCTGAAAAATAGTAAAAGTAAAAATAAAAAAAA